>NW_010729416.1:53227-74980 GCF_000365185.1 Nelumbo nucifera | reverse complement strand
CTCTCTTGTCAGGCAGTGCTTGATCATTAAGGGCTGAGAGGTTAAGTGTAAGACCATTTAGGATAATACCTGATGGGCTAATCTTGCACCTGCCCACAGTCCCTGGGTTTTTATAAGATGGTTTGGCCCAGGGACCACTTGTTGGGCCCATAGGGTCCATGTGATAGGCTCAGGGGTTTACTCAGTTTTTCAGTGAATTCGGCTGTGCCTTGTAATAAAGGCTGGGCCGAACCCATGTGGCTGGTGTATTGATCAATGCTTAGGTCCCATGCCATACAAAGAAGCCCAACTGGGCAGCAGACTGGAAACTTGTTAAGCACTGAACACTTAATGGGCCAAAAGCCCATTTCGAGCTGGGTTGATATGATCACCCATCTATGGGGCGGATTTGAGATTAATGTTAGCAAAAGGATATGGCCTTTTAACCTTATCCACTATGGGAGACCAAATTCAAATCAGATTTGAATCTGGTAACCTCCTGGTAAGAACAAGAGTAAGCTAACTTAATCTACAGATAGGATTAATATCATCCCCTATCCAAATACTGATTTGGATTGGGATAACTCATAATTAGGAGGTTTTTAATCAAGAAGAAAAGAGGAAAAACCCTAAGAGAAACATATCAGATTTCAAACAAGGGGTTTTTGAGAAAGCAAGAAAGCTTCCTGCGAACTGAGATTAGATCTCATTCACACTCCATTGACAAGAGAAGCAATTTCAACCATCTTCATCCTTGGAGTTCTCCTCCAGCCGCCGCCATTCCTTGTTGCAAGAATTGATCTTTGAAGAAGAAAGAAGTCAAGAAATCAGTTCTTGACATCAATCCTGCAGAAAAGACTAAAAAGGATTCGGTGTTCAGAATTTCCAGAGGATTCTTGCGAAGGATCCAGTGTGTAGGACGCACTCTGCTGGTTTCGTTCCACCCACTGTGTCATCTTCAGCAGGAGCGGATCTTGGTGTCTTCTTTGGGCGTGAACACCAACTTTGGGAGATACTACTTCTCCGGATCAGGTATATTCCTCCCTTTTCTTTTGGGTTCAGATCTGGTTCGATTATGGTTCAAGTAGGATCCTTGAATATTGTATTCTAAATTTAGGGAATATGATTCCCAGTTGGAAGAAGGTAGGAAAATTTTTTGAAATTCGCCCACCCATTCTGCAACCTTTTTGGCATCCATTAGATGGATCCTACCATTCTTTCAGGATCCTCCTTTTGGGGAACCCTCAAAATGTTAAGCCTTTTGCGCCACCACAGGGGGTGACGAAGGAACAGTTTGAGGACATCATGCAGCTAGTCCAAAGCATGGATGTCCGCCTTAGAGCTTGACAGGAACGAGAAGTAGTTGGACAACAATCACCTCAAGAGCAGCTTGTCTCACCAATAGGGGGTATCTTTCGGCACAAAACCCAAACAATCGACCACTTGTGCCTTTGGAAATCCCCTACCTCCCCTAGTGCTTGGAAACAACAACAATGATAGCCTTGTCCGAACTCGCACATCGGTTTAATGAGACAACACCTATGTGCCTGAGGAAGGGAGTAAGGTGAACTCTTCCTATAGGATGGATAACTCACACTCCACATCTTCACGATTTGATAGGAATAGAAGTTATCCTCGACGAGCTCCTGTGAAAATCTGACTGGGACCCCGAGATGACCGACATGCTAGCTCGTCCAGGAACCAGGAAGCTAGTCGGTCCAACATCTCGACTGTTCCCAAGGTAACAAGAGCGTCTCTCCTTTCACTTAAGATACTCTCGTAGCCATGCACGAAGGACTTTAAGATGTCGACCTTGGAGACCTATGATGGGAGTTCTGACCCATTGGACCATGTGGGGAGTTTCGAAGATCTCATGCTACTACACGATGCCTTGGAGACAAGCATGTGCTTGGCCTTCCTAATCACACTTAGACAAACAACTTGGCGTTGGTATTTGAAACTCGCGTTGGGATCCATAAAGACCTGGAAACAGTTCTCAAACATGTACGTGGCCTACTCTGTAACAAGTTGTAGATATCAAAAGGCCACGATGATCCTGATTCACATCCAACAACAACCTGAGGAGATCCTCTAGGAGTACATCCAAAGGTTTAACTCGGAATCCCTTCAGGTCTACGACCTTGACCTGGTGGTAGCGGTAGCAGTGGCCTTCCACGAAGTTAAGGACAACCACTTCCAATTTTCCTTGGCGAAGAAGCTACCCCATGACATGACCAAGTTCCTCAAGTAGGCCGAAAAGTATATGAATGTCGAAGAGGTCGTTCATGCATGAAGAGACTAGGGTGAAAGAAGGAAGAGGAAAGACTATGGAAAGGATTGAGGAAGAGATGCGACAAGTAGAGCCGAAATGAGGGGAGGTCATCCAAATAATCTTGAACTCCGCCTTGAAGATACCATACCTACATGCCACTCAATGCCAAATGGGGTGAGATTCTTATGTAGATCAAACAACATGACTTCTTGAAGTGCCCCCTTGCATGAAAGGCAACCTAGCAAAGAGAAACCAGGATCGGTTTTGCAAGTTCCATCAGTCCTCAACCATGACACTTAATATTGTTGAGAACTGAAGAACAAGATTAAAGAACTCATATAACATTGTTATCTCAACAAGTTCATTAAAGACAATCAACCTACCAAGCAGTATAAAGACTGCGAGAAGGAGACTAAGGAAGAACGCCCTACAAGAGTGATTGACGTCATTGTAGGAGGGCCAATGGTGGTTGGGTGCTACAACGCTGCCCGGAGAGAATCGGTTCGAGAATTATAGGCTGACCTTGGCACTTGACCTTTGAAGAGGCCGAAGTAGGATAAGACGATCTCATTCACCATAGAAGACTTGAAAGATGTCTGCCTACTTCACAATGATTCCTTGGTCGTAAAACTATTGATTGTGAACTACGAGGTAAGATGGATTCTCATTGATAGTGGGAGTTTGTGAGGTTGGGTTCTAAAGCTTCTGGACTATGTGTAGTATCCAATCTCCTTCTTGAATATGGTCTTTTGTTTCTACCCAGTGAGTCATTCTCTCTATTGAGGGATGACCCTGCAACTAGATGGATATGGTAGTGGGGCCTTCGCATGATTGGATTTTAGATCCAAGGGTAGCAAGGGCATCAACGCATCTATTTTGGCTCTGTTTCGGTGCTGATAGGTTACTTCTAGGTCCTTGGTGAGGCTCTGAAGGGTTCTATAGGGCAGGATGGATATTTCCTTGACGGTTGTGTCTCCCCCTATTTGGCCAATTACTAGTTTGGGATCTTCCACTACTTGAATATTTTTTACTCCAAAATCTCTTGTGATGGTTAAACTTAGGACAAGAGCTTCATATTATGTGATGTTGTGGGGACAAGGGAACTGGAGTTTGAAGGAGTAGGTTGTAGTATCACCAAAGGGGGAGGTCAGTGTCACTACCATCAAATGCTAGCTTCCATTCAGTGTCATCTACTACTACGATGAACGAGATATCTCTAGGAATTTCCTAAGATATGTCAAACTGATCGTCCTTTGGAAAGACCACCAGGGAGATCTGCTATAGCTTAGTACTTAATAGCTATGGGCTGGATGTATTATTCAATACTGTATTTACTTAAATGCATCATCCACTTTATCAACCTTCCTAAAAGTGGTGGCCTATCCACAAAGTACCAAACGGGGTCGTTCCTTGCTATAAGCACTATCTTTTGTCCCATTATATAATGTCTAAATTTTTGGATAGTGAAGACTAGTGCTAAGCACTATTGCTCCATATGGGAGTAGTTCCTTTCTATTTTTTTTAAGAGTTCTACTAGCATAGTAAATTGGGCATTCAAGTTTTTCTTTGTTCTCCTGAGCTAGTAAAACACCCTTCAACTTTTGGGTTGGATGCAATATAGGGCCTAAACTCTTTATAGCCATTGTAGGCATCTAGAAAAGAGAAAAGTTTTCTTCCCGTTGTAGCATCTATCAAAAACTCTATGTTGGGTAGAGGAAACTCATCCTTCAGACATGCCTTATTTTGAAATTGATGCAACACTTAAAGGATAGCAGATGCTAGGAATTAGCTGATGTCTACTATGCGATGAGCACTCTAAAGGGGGGTGGTCGTTCTTCTTTTTTATAGAGACGACATTCACTAGCCACTTTGGGTGTGCGATGGGTTTGATGAAGCCAACTTTTATGAGTCTTTCTATTTTCTGTTTGATTTTCAATGCTATTTCTGGATTGAAGACTCGTTGGGGTTGCTTGACAGGCTTGTGCTTAAGATCACTCCTGGCATCTAGTCATATGACCATGCGAAGACATCCTTGAACTCTACATGGTTGATAGGAGAAGAAATTGAGAATAGAGTAAGGAATTACTAGGTTTAAAATAAAAGGTAATATACCTTTTAGCAGTTCAAATAGACTTATCCTATCATTGCCTTACAATTTAGTAGACATGAACAGGGGACGTTTGTCCGCTTGTCCATTGGCGATATCGATTTCCTCTAGTGGTTCCTCTATTGCACCGTTGGAGTCTTGTACATGTTTGGGAGGGAGATGGACTTCGTCATAATAATCGATGATATCGTTAGATTTGTTCTATAGATGATTTTTTTTGTTAGTGTTATTCTTTATTTATTTTTTGGTAAGTTTATCTTTCGATAAATTATATACCTTATTTGTCATAGATTGAAGTTGGGACGGCATTGGTACCGCAATCTACTGGTGTGATGGGAGCATTGTGATGCTATCTTTGTTATTTTAATCAAAATGGAAGTGCAATGGAAGCATTGCAGGTGAAGGCAAGAAGAATTTCTACTTTATTGATCATATATGATTGACAGTATGATAGCAAGCAATAATTTTATAGGAGCATAAAAGAAAATATTATTATACCTTAGATGACAAATTCTTGGTGGCGGTTGTATCTGTATTGTTGTCTTCCTCTACAATGGTGTAGTAGGAATTTCCTTCTCCATTTATCATTTGAAAGTATCACTCCCATTTCTTTTTCTTTGGTGGTGCTGTGCTAGCCTCCATTTCATTCAATAACTCAACCCCTCCTATTTTCGCGATTCTTTAGCCAGCTTCATATAATATATCATGTCTTGCAAATGTGACTTTGATCTTTCAAATGACACTCTGGTGGTGGGAATGCAAACCACCCTACCCTTGTGCCTTGCCTTCATGCAATGGTATGTTGACGATACCAAGGCCAGGGTGTGAATCAGTGGTATTCTGAGAAGGACATGATACACCATTTGTCCTGATATCACTTGGAATTCTTGTTTCGTGGAGAATGTGCCAATGATTATTGGGAGCATAATAGAGCCATGGGTAGCAGAGATGTTGCCATTGAAGTCCTTAACCTCCATTGGTAGGCCATAGATGTCATCTTCTGCTATTTTCATGAGCTTTAGGGTGTGTGGTAAAGATCAAATTCATGGAGCTCCACTGATCTATTAATGCTCTTCTCATTTTGTGCCCATCGATCTTTGCCATCACATATAAGGACTTGTTGTAATATGGATATGTGGCTAGCATGTCATCTTCTAAAAACTCATTGTTAATACTATGCAAGCGATGCAACTCAAGAAGGCACTTGAATGCATCTACCAATACCTAGATGGCTATTTAGTTGGTTCCCTGTTTGCTAAAACATTGTTGCAACTTTTCACTTTGTTTGAACTATATTAGCAATGTATTTGGTGAAGTAGTGCTCAAGTTCACTGTGCTAACCATTTTTACACTCCCTCCTTGTTGGTGGTTAGGGAGGGGGTTGGTGTCAACTTGCACAGGCTTGCATTTGATAAAGTCATCTAGTTTGACCTTCTGGGTGAATATCCATTGTAGGGTAAAGAAATCCATGAGGTCATGGGTGGGTAACTAGTGGAAGTCACACCATCTCGGGCCATGTTGGTCTTTTTCCGGGTTGACATTAGGAGGTGGACATGGTAGACTGATTACTTGATCTTTGACTAATTTGTTCATAATCATGAGTACTTCACCTTTGCTACATACAAATGGAGGTGGGGGAGGTGGAGATTCGTTATCGCATCATCCTTGGTTGCTGGGCCTAAAGTATTGGGTGCGGTTGGGTCCTCGACTAGTATGTTGTTTTCGATTGACCACATAGACCTCCTCTTGCTGATAAGTCAAGATGGGTCTGAGTTGTTGAGGCCTCGGTGCGGCAATGGTTCTTACGATCCTTTTCACACATTTCAAAAGCTAATTGAAGGTGTCGAGTTCAATGTTCTCATTTCTGATCCAATAGGCGGGTTGCATCCCTTGGATGCACTAATCTACAAAGCCTTTTTTGTGTAAGCTTCTGGAATCTCATCACGTAGGCCAAGAGGTCTTCTCTTGGTCATTGTTTGACATTGTGAAGGTGAACCATTTCGATAGGAACTTGGTTGTGATTTCCCCCAGGAGTCTAGACTTTGAGGTGTTAGATTGATGAACCATGAGTAGGTGGGTATAATTAGTGACTTTGAAAATTCATTGGCCTTAAGGTCCCCATCTAAGGAAAAGGTTCCCAAGACTTCCTCAAACTTGCTGACGTGTTCTTAGAGATTGCCCCTTTGTTCGTCGTATAAAGGCCACAACTGTGGAGGCGTGTAGCCAACAAGATAAGGCTTGCATAAAATTCTGTTTGAATACGGCTTTTGGAGGATGAAGATGGATTGAGACTTGTTCTGGCTAAGCCTCTATGAGGCTCTAAATGTATTCTCGCACTTCTAAGTGACTGACAGGATCTTTAAGGGGAGCGGTGCTCTATTCTCCAATCATAGTCGTTGGGATAGAGACAGAAGGGGCAGAAGGTTGAGGTATTCGGGCGATACTGCTTGTTGGTAGAACTGAACCACCGGTTTCTTGTGGCTAAGGGTTATGTAGCTCGGGCATGGGGTCTTCAAGGTGGATAGAGGGATGGGTGAATGGGTTGGCTAGAGTGAAAGGAGGGTTTTTCGACACAGCCATTCATTGTAGGAGCAGCTATAAAGTATCTCTAATCCCAGCCTGCATCTACTCTATGCGGCTGAACCAATCCTCAAAGTTGTAAACCTTATAAGATAGAAACTTGATGTTAGTGTGGTTGCTCAGCTCTTGGGGTATCGGTTCCTTAGGGTTCACATTCGGAGTGTGGTTCTCGATGTCAACATGTTGCTGTTTGGGGATCAGAGAGATGTTGATCCATCTGGGAACCATCTTTATGATCAAGGAAGTAACCAAAGATTCTAATGTAAGCTGGATGGCAAGGCAAGCAAGGGGTGGTCTCCTTGAAAGATGAAGATGACCAAGGACCAACAAGGGACTGAGTCAAGGGAGGACTATGCAAGAAGGAAAGGGCCACAATGAGAGCAGGGAGGAAAGTATGGAGGTTAGGAATCTTGGGACGAATCTTACACGTGTTTTCAAGTCTCTCTCTTTAATAGAGGAGATCCCGAAGCCATAAGGAAAAATATCCAAATGAGGACTTTATTCATTAGGAAAGAGAATTACAATTATTTATTCGTTATTAGGCATAATCTGATGGGGTTTTGCCATGTGTCCAATGATTGGGATTAGGACTTCCTTTCACTTTAGGATCCTCACATGGTATGTCTTGGCTACGACCCTTCATGAGATTGCGCGTGATCACGTGCTGACTTAATAGTTGCAATAGAGTAAGCCATCGCAATTCGTTGCAGTGAGTAGGGAGGTGTGCTTTGATTCTCGGTTGTCATGGGTGGTATATTTAGCTCATCACAAGTGAGAGTGGGTTGCATTCACTTCCTAGATCATCCTTTGACCATTGAGGGGATCTACGACAGCTAAAGATTATTGGACCGTCGGCCAACGCGATGCTTATCACAACTGTTTTAGTGACTTATTTTGCATCATTGTAGTCCTCATTGCAAGTTGGATTCTTCGTGTGTTTGCAATTCAAATTTTTCATCACAATTTCTGCGATGCTGAGCTACATGTACTTACAATCAGTTTTAATTTGGTTTTCAAATCTGGTATGGTTCAACGCAAGTTCGACCCCAAAATTTCAGATTTTAAAATTACCAGGAAATCGATTCCCGGGTGGGGTTAGAAAAATTTTAAAATTCGACTAGCCACTAAACCTGGTTTGGCCATGTTTAATCTGATTTCTAACTTTTCCAACAAATAATGCAAGAAATAGAAATTCATATATTGTTCTTAAAAGATATAATAATAACAAAAAATGATATGACATAAGACATCGCATAACAATATAGAAAAGCACAAAGAGTCATATGATATTCTTAAAAATAACAATAAAAACAACATTTAGTTTTATTTATTTTATTATTTTGAATACTTTTTATTTATTTATTTTATTAAATTCATTATTTCTCAATATTGTATGTATGTATCTATGTACTACAATAACAACAACAACAACTACTACTACTACTACTACTACTAGTAGGTTCATTTTATTTACTTATTTTTTATTTCTTTCATTATTTTTGAATATTGTATTTAATTGTATTGAATTTATTAATCATAATAATATTATTATTACACTAATAGTTTTACTATTATTTTATTTAATAATTAATAATGTTGTAATACACAGTTCATCTTATTGAACTAGGATTTTGACCCAGGTTTTTTTGAAAATGGGTCTTCTCACACCCGTTTTGATTGTCCTCCATGCCCAATGAGGGGTCATGCATCAACCATGTTATTCTTCACCATTGTAAATGTTTTTTAGTTATTTCTTCTACATTTTTTCATTTTCAATAATCTATACATTTGTTAACAAAAAAAAGGTGAAGTTTAAGGTCCTACTTGATGTTCGGAGGAGTTTGGAATTTGGAAGAGAACCTGAACCGCTAAGACATTTGCAACTTTGGAAGAGAACCTGGAAGAGATCTTGAACGACTTAGATGTTTGCAACTTTGGTCAACCAAAAGAAAATTGAAATGAGAAAAAAATACCTTCAAGACTAAAAAACCTACAACTTTTAAAGAATTTGGAACTTGGAAGAGAACCTGAATGGCTAAGACTTTGCAACTTTGGAAGAGCTAGAACATTTTCAACCAACAAAAATGAAATGAGAAACCTGAAATGGCTAATAAAATGAACTGAGAAATCTGCAATGGTTGAGACGTTTTGGACCTACAACGGCTGAAATGAAATGGAAGGTTTGAAACATTTAGTTTGGAAAAGAACTTGAAATGGCTGAGAGAGTTTGAGAGGTTGGGAGAGTTCAGCTTGAGATGTTTGAAAGAAAAGAACCTACTGAAAGAGTTTGAGAGAGTGGGAGAGTTGGTTTTGAGAATCTGAGAAAGACATTTGGCTTGAGATGTTTGGTTTCCTAAATGTGTCATTGGGGTGGACGCGCATCTCTCACATTTATATACATCTCATGAGATGTGCATTATCTCATATCTTACTAAAAAAAATGAAATCTGGAGAGAGACACCTAGACTTCCTATAATTAATGTAGTTTTTGAGGGAAGATATTTTGGGAGAGAGAGATTTTAGGAGTAATTTTAAGTAATTGGAATTAGGGGTTAGCAAAAAAACCGGAAAAACGAACCGACCAAAAAAATTGACTGAAACCGAATTGGTTTTTCCTCCAATCCCCAGTTTTTTTCTTTGGCGCCAGTCGTCCTCTGACCGATGGCCTCTCAAGTCTCACCTAGTGGCCAATTTTCCTCTTGCTTTGGTTCTTCCCTATGCCTCTTTCTTTCTCTGTTGCCTGTCATCTTCGTCTCTGCCGTGCCAACCATCAAGACGCCGGTCGCTGCCTCAACTCCGCCAGGACCACCACCTCCCAGGCTCTGTTGCTGTCTCTCTCATCTCTCATCTACGCGGCTCCGCCACCTCTTAGGCTCTTTTACTTCAAGCGACAACAACCACCAACCAGTTTGGCATCGATAAATCATCGGCCACCACTTCGCCCTCACCGGCTCGCCCCTCTGCCATGTTTGTTCAGGTAATTTTCCCTTTTTTTCTTAATTTTGAGTGAAAAAACAAACGAAAACCTGAATCATGGTTAACCGGTTACATTGGTTCGGTTTCGGTTTAGATTTTTAAAAAACCGATCAAGTTGGTTTGGCTTAAGAAAAAACCCCACGGTTCGGTTAACCGAACCGTGAGCACCCCTAATTGGAATAGAAAAGGAGAGAATAGTATAGTTGACTTAGCTTAATGGGAAGGCTGGGAATGGGTAATGGATAAAAGAGAGTTAAGGAGGAAACAAGAAAGGGGGAGGGGAGAAATGTGATTGGTTCAATGCTCAACTACATCACTTTAAAAAATAAGGAAATTCAAAAAAAGGAAGAAATTTAGAATGAGGATTTTCGAGCAAATTTTAAAGGAGAGCAAGGGTGATATGTGGACTGCTTTGTTCTATATAGTATAAATATAAATATTTTAACATTAATTAGTAATAAATTAATAAATTATTTCTTTTAATTTAATTTAGTTAAATTATTAATAATAAAATAATTATTTAATAATTTAATAATTTGTTTGTTAATTAATTAATTATTAAATATTGTGTTGTTAATTATTAATTAATAATATTTTTATAAGTTAGTATTTTATTATTAATATTAATTTTATTTTAATAATTAATTAATTAACTACTAACTTTAATTGATAGTTTTAATATTTTATTATGAAATATTAATTAATTATGAAATTATTTTTAATTGATTATTTATTTTAATTTATTCATTAATTGTTTTTAATTAAATTAATTTATTAATATGTTATTAGATAATTAATAATTTATTAATGGGTCATTGGTGCATATTAACTCTTAGAAATATTATAAGGAAGGTGATTTTTAGAATATTCCATATTTTTCCTTCCCGTATTAGAGCCTATGGTAAAAGACTTGCAACTACTTATTACTTGAATTAGTCAACCAAAATAAGAAAGAGCTTAAAATGCATGCACGCACCACTAACATGGTAGTTTTTCCTAAAAACGGACACAATACCAAATAACTTAGTTGATTACACAATGTCTTGAGCTACAACTGCACAAAAATTGTGGGACTTGGGGAGAGAGAGAGAGGTGATGGCTCTAGGTGGCAATGAAGACAAAGCTTTGAATTGCTCTACTTGCAGGTTATTACATTCATCTCTATGTTGATAAGGAAGTGAACAATGACCAAATTGAAAATAAGGATCTTATGGCGAGTGAACCCATTGATTTTGATAGGAAAATGTGGAAAGAAGGTGTTATTAGATCTTTGGTTCCTTCTACCTCTTCGAGGAAAATTCAGCCTATTCTTATTACATCCAAACCGGTGGAAGACAGAATTGTTTAGAGGCCTTTAATGGCAATTTTACCATGAAAACCGCAAATGATAAAATCTGATTGACCAATTGTGATAATCTCACTCCTAACCGATTGCTGAATTTTGTTTGGAAGACTCAATGTCCCTCCAAAACTAAAAATGTTTATGCTCTTTTTTCTCATCAATACGTTGACATCACATCTACGCCCCACAGAGGACGTTCCACAAATGCTCCACATGTACATCTCAGTGTGCATTGGCAACATCTCTCAAAATTGTCAGTGGGATATGCTGTGGAGTGTTTCAGGAGTGACCTCTGTGAGGTGCAGATGTAAATTCCAATACACTCCCTTAAAAATGAATTTAATCAATAGGGGCTTCAACATTGATGGCACCTGTGTTGTTTGTGGGGTTAAGGAATATGTGGATCACATTTTTAAAGACTGTTCCTATGCCCAACAATGGTGGAGTATTCTTGGCTCCAACAATGATGTGCAGATTATCGAATTATAAAGATGCATTGATGTTCAATACCTCATTGGAAAAAAAGTGTGATAGTTCTATGATTGCTATGAAGAATAAAAATGATCAAGTGTTTAACAATAATCTCTCTCCCCCTCCCATTAATTCTTATCGATATCAATAGAGCTCTTAATTTTTTTTTTGTGGACTTTAAAACTAGTTTTCAGTGTAAAGAAATTTCTCCTAGGCCCCGTTAGTTTTTTGGTAAGTTACTTATCCAGGTAAATGCGATTACCTGGATAAACTTTTCCTAAGAAACACTTATCTGGGTAAGTGCAGTTATTCACGTTCTTTTAATTCTCATGTAAATAAAGCAATGACCATTTTAGCCATAAAAATTCATTATTAAAAAGGGTATTCTTGTTCTATTCAAGTGTCAACAACTCTCCCCCTAGGTGGAAAAGTTATTTACCCACCTAGGAGATGGGTATCACTTACCCGGAAAATAAACTTTCCCTAATCCCCACATAAATCTGAAAAAAGAACATGAGATTCTTGGTCAATGAAAACCAAAATCCCATTGACCAACTTTCCCCCCTCTCAAAATCAGAAAAAAAGAACGCTCCCTAGTAGTAAATCCTTTGTTCATATCCAACGGAAGTGTCCTTGGTGGAAATTTCTTAAAATAAACTTTAATGTGTCGTGTGATTCTAATGGATTTTGCACTCTTACATGTATTGCTAGAAATCATATGAAAGCGTATGCTTTGAGGAGAAGTACCATAATCGATCTTGCTGAAGTGTGAACTGCATGGGAAGCCCAAAACCTTGTGCTCAACTTTAGGAACCAGCATATCATCATCAAGGGGGATTTGAAGCTAGTCATTGACTGCTCAAGGAAACAGGTGAATCCGTTGTGGAGACTGAAGACTGTGATCGATGAATGCTTGTTCCTTGATGTTCTTTTGGATTGTGGTATCTACCGGCATGTCTTTCATGAGGCCAATCAAGCAGCTGACCATGATTGTGGCATGCAGCTTTCTTTGGTTCTTCGTCCAATGCTTTAGGGTTGCCTAGGGAGCTTGTAATTTGCTTCTATGAATCTTGGGGGCGTGTTACCCCTATCTTGTGTAGCACTTTTTTGGATTTACCAAAGAAAACAAATTATGAAGAGAAGACAAATTGACAARAAACAAAATTACCCATTGCAGCAAGATAACGTTGCCTTTCTCAATGCCAATCAAGAATCATTTCTATGTCCTTTGTCATGCAACAAATCCATATTGGTTATTCAAGTAAAATAAAATCAAAAGATAAGGAATTTATCTTTCTTTCCTTGTATCTATAATGTGGTAAAAGATGAAATCTTAAGAACTAGGATTGATTGATTGATTGAGATGAAGGCAGCGTTTAAAAGCTTCCCATGTCAAATCTTTTTCAATGTACTCAATATTGGCAAGGTTAAAGGGCCCTGTCCATGGACGGAAGAATACTTCTTGTTGGGTCTGGTGAAGTCCTGTAGCTCAAGCAAGATGAGAACTTGTTCATCAAACAAGTTGTAGATTATTTGAACAATGTCCTTAGTGTTCATTTGAGAGGGCCTGAAGCGCAGCAGCTTCTGCATTTTCAAGATAGGACCCCACATGAACAAAATATAAGCTATGTTTAGTGAAAAATCGAGAGGGTCCAAATCAGTCATTTGAAGGTTGTCCACTTCAGCATCTTTAAAGACCCATTTGGGAGGGCTGAACCGAGGATTCAGTTAATCTAGTTCAGCTGCTGAGAAGCCCATTGGGTAAACTACCTAAAGAGGCTGAAGCAGACAGCTCTTTAAGGCCTTGTTTGGGAGGGCTGAGCTAAACATTCAACTAAGCTGGTTCAACTGCTTTGAGGCATTCTAGATAAACTATCCAAAGAGGCTGAAAAGGCATCCCATAAAACGACTGACTAAAAACTAATTTCGGCTCTCTCAATTTTTCAACCAAACATAGCATAAAGGCTTTCCATGTAGGGTCGCCTCGGAAAGCCAAAAGCCACTGCACTTTGACCATCCTAAACAGGTGCTAAGTGACAGACTGACAGCCAATTTGGGCTTTCCAGATTTTTCACCTACAATGTGGGGCCTACCTTGGAAAGCTAGTAGTTGATGCGCTTCAGCCCTCCTATATGGGCAATTGGGCATTAAACAGCTTATCTGAAGCACTTCAAAGCAGCTGAACCAGCTTAGCCAAATCTTCAGCTCAGCCCTCCCAAATAGGATATATTGAATTCTACATGTTGAGAAAAACTTCAAAAGCAAACTCACGTACATTGAAGATCAACACCTAGGGGTTTCAATTGGACTGGATTTGGTCCAATCGGATCCAGTCCAATGTGAGTCCATTATAAATGGACCTGGTCCAATCCAGTCTAATGAATATTTTGGACTATTTTGGACCGATCCAATTCAATGTCTGGACCATTCAATCTGTTCAAATTCATTTTGATTTAGATTGGTTTCAACCCAAACCTGATCCATTGATATGATATTCTTATCTTATATCAATGGACCAGATATTGACTTAATCCAACCCAATCTAATATAAATTTATTACGGACGGATCAGGTCCAATCAAATCTAGTAAATATTTTGGACCAGATTGGTCCAATCCAATGTCTTGTTGGTTCATCCAATCCATCCAAATTGATTTTGGATTAGGCGGAGTCCAATCCAAAACTGGTCCATTGACACCCTTATCAACACCTCTTCTTCTTGGTTATCCACCATTGCTCGTACTAGAAGAGCCTTATTCCTGGCTGACTCGCTGTAAGATTCTAACATGGCAATCTCTGAATTGTAATCGTATTCTTCATCGTCGACTTAATCTTCATCTTGGTATCTTACTCTTCGCCTTGAATTGCAACGAATGCTCTGCAATATCTGGCTGTGCAGCTTGAAATCTTCAATTGGATTAATATTAATGCCTCTATGTAGAGATGAAGCCTGCAAGGCCATGAAAGAAAGGTTTACTACTCCTACTTGCTTCAACATAGATAAAAGTAGCTTATCACAGAATTTCTCGACTTGGGAATGGGGTAGAATAAGATAAGATGCTACTTCTGTTTCTATAAGGACTACTGATTTTAAGAAGAAAGAATTAGGGATGGGCAATTTCGTACCCAGCCCATGTGATCCATTCAATCCACTCATTTACTCAGTGTCACACATGCAGGACCCGCAAAAGTGGGTTGTGCCAGCCCAACACGGCCCACAGTAGACCTCTTACTATAAATCATCATAAACCTATATTCAATTGTTACCAACTGTTATAAACCAATACACAATTGTCACAAACCGTTATATCGACTTCTATCAGGGCAAATCTGTACCAATACTGTTTTAACAGTCTTTTGCAACTTTGTATTGAGAATATCTCTCCATGAAATAAAGCATAGAAGGTGAAAATATTCTCAATGCAAGGCAATAAAGGCTACTTGAATGAACAAGCCGAACTCCATTTATATGATACAAACTGTTACAAACCCATATTCAACCATTAGGGCGTAGCTGATATGCAACTGCTACAAACCGTTACAAACTCATATTCAATTGTTAAAAGCTGATACACAGTTGTTACAAACCCATATATAAGCAATTGCTGCATAATTGCTTCTCAGAAAATGACATAAATACTCCTTTAGCTATGTTTGGTTTGAAGGAAAAGGTAAGGAAACCTATACAAGATTTGTAAAGGTTTCTTTACCTTTCACTTACTTTCCCTACTTTTTCCTTTAAACCAAAYATAACCTTAAAAACCGCAATTTCAACTTCTTCTACCATTATTCTGTTGACTAGTTGCAGCTTTTCTCTAAGGATTAGAGTTAATGAGGGCAGCTTTTAGATCATAATATCAATAAAAATAATATTTTTTTACATAATTTCTAAAATAAAATAACTTTTATATGAAAAAATATCAAAAGGGGTAAAAATACTGTTCATTTCCTTCTTCCTTTAAATAACTGCTTTCCAGAGAGATCACGACTAATTTTCCTCCTTTCTTTTCTTTATCCCCATCACTTATTCTCCATAGCCGACGAACCAGAATCAAACCACCTCAACCCACCGTCTCCTTCTCTTATTTTCCTCCATTCCCTTCTTCTTCCGCCCTCTTTTCCTCCCCTTCTCTTCTTCGTTCGTCTTCTTCTTCTTCCCTTTTTCTCCCCTGGGGCTATGGTAGTGACCAGGAGAGAAGCAGCTGACTCAACACTTTTCCCGTAGGGTCGTAGGGGTCACTATCTCTGATGTCAGAAAGGACTTCTCTTCCCCTTTTTTATCAAATATATTTTATTTATCAAGAGCCATACCTAGAGAAGGCCTTCTCTGAATCAGATTATTTCTCCCCTATTCGGTCGTCAAACCTAGAGTTTTTGTGTAAAACTTTAATGAATTCGGTAGACACGCCATCTTTCTCCGTCATAGGAACACCCAGCCAAGGCACCACCGAATCAATTGCAGCACCGAACATTTCAGTGAAGACCACATCGACAAAGGTTGAGACTTCCCTCATTCAAAATCTTGTCCTATTTTTGTTAGGTGTGGATAAATAGCTGAAGCGTGTTACAAACGATTGATTTTCAAGAGAAAAGGGATTATAGTTGAAGGAAGAAGGAGATGAATATTACTTTTATCATTTTTTTATTAAGACACGTAATCAACACATTTATTTTATAAATTTTACCAATGATTATTCTCGGTGTGGTTACGTGTACCTAATGAGACATAAGTTTGAATCCTTTAAAAAATTCAATGAGTTCAGAAAAAAAGTTGAGAAACAGTTAGGGAAAAAATTAAAGCCTTTCGATCAGATCGAGGTGGTGAATATTTCTGACGAATTTAGGGACTACTTAAAGGACAATCGATCAGATCGAGGTGGTGAATATTTCTGACGAATTCAGGGACTACTTAAAGGACAATAATATAATATCACAATTAGCCCCTCCCGCTACACCACAGTTAAACGGTATGTTGGAGAGGAGTAACCGGACCCTATTGGATATGATTCAATCACTTCTCATCCACTCAGAATTACCTACATCCTTTTGGGGATACGAATTGGAGACTGCGATTTACGTGCTGAACCGGGTTCCAATCAAATCCGTTCCAAAGACTCCCTATGAGTTTTGGACTAGTAAGAAACCAAGTGTGAGACACTTGAAGATTTGGGGTTGTCCAGTACATGTTAAAAGAACTAGTGCTGACAAATTGGAATCTAAGACCAGCCGTTGCCTATTTGTAGGTTACCCTAAAGGCTCTATAGGTTACCTATTCTATGATCCGAAGGAACAAAACGTATTTTTCAATCGAAATGCCTGTTTCTTAGAAGAAGATTACATCTTGGAGAATTTTCAACAAGAAGTTGTTCTTGATGAGGAGAGCACAGGAGTAGTGGGAGATGTCCTACAAGTTCCAGATACTCAACCTAGAAGGTCTACCCGGGTATCTAGGTCTCYAGTTCGTTATGGCTATGACCAAGAAAGTTACTTGGTGGAAGCCACGACAAGTGAGACGGATCCCATGACTTATGCGGAAGCTATGTTGGACATAGATTCCCTGAAGTGGGTAGATGAGATGAAAGCCGAGATGGACCCGATGGAGACCAACAAGGTCTGGACTCTTGTAAACCCACCCTCTGGGGTGAGAGCAATTGATTGCAAGTAGATTTACAAGAGGAAGAAGGGCCCAGATGGTAACGTTGAGACCTATAAAGCTCGTCTTGTGGCCAAATGGTACACTCAGAAAGAGGGAATCGACTACGACGAAGCCTTTTTGCTGGTGGCTATGCTAAAGTCCATTAGGATCTTGCTAGGTATAACAACATACCATAACTATGAGGTTTGGCAAATGGATGTCAAAACCGTGTTTTTGAATGGAGATCTTATTGAAGATATCTACATGCAGCAACTGCAAGGATTCATTGTTGCAGGTCAGGAACACATGGTATGCAAACTTAATTGATGCATATATGGGTTAAAGCAGGCTTGTAGGAGTTGGAACATCCGATTTGACTTTGATCAAAATCTGGATAAGCCCTGTGTTTATAGGAAAACCAGTGGGGATAAGGTTATGTTCTTGGTTCTGTATATAGATGACATTCTACTCATTGGGAATGATGTAGGAATGTTAATTACGGTGAAAGTATGACTTTCACAACAATTCTCCATGAAAGATCTTAGAGAAGCCACTTATATCTTGGGACTTCGAATCTATAGAGACAGATTGAAGMGGATAATAGGATTATCCCAATCTRCTTACATTGACAAAATAGTCAAAAGATACAATATGGAGAACTCCAAGAAAGGAAATGTTCATTTCTGGCACAGAGTCACTCTCTCCAAGGGCATGTCTCCTAAGACTCCCGAGGAGATTGAGGGCATGAAGGAGATCCCTTTGCCTCAGCCGTAGGGAGCATCATGTATGTCATGCTGTGCACTCGTCCTGACATTGCTCAGGCAGTTAGTGTGGTAAGTAGAAACCAGTCTAACCCAAGACAGGAACACTGGACAACTGTGAAAAACATACTAAAATACCTTCGAAGGACAAAAGAGTTTTGTCTGGTATTCGATGATAGAAAGTCTACATCTAGGTACATCTTTACGATGGGAGCCTGTACAATTAGCTGAAAAAGTAGTGAACAAGGTTCCACCGCAGATTCCACGACTGAAGTTGAATACATTGCCGTAGGTGAAGCTTCTAAAGAAGCCGTCTGGATGAAGAAGTTCATTCAGGAATTAGGAGTAGTTCCTGTTAGACAGTGTATGCCCTTAGCTCTAATCAGAATGATGTACCTTATGACATTTAATGTAAATGAATAAAGTACATATTTGATTCATGTTATTGTGGTGTGTTTCTGTGTAATACCCTTAAACTGGACACATATGAGACTTGTGTTAGTTTAGAATCTACACAGCCGTTGGATTGATCTGGGGAGATTTATCCTGTCAAGGCTAACACTGATGTGCCGCTAAGTTGGTTGGGGTGGTTTGTCTCAGCTGCCAGGGTGAGACTTGAGGTACATGTAGTGTGAATTTTCTTGAAACCCTAAACCGGACCAGAATTCCATTATTGCCTTGGACCTTGGAGATAGATGGGCAAAATTTGAATGTTACACTTGACCCCTAGACTCGATATGCCAATCAGTGAGGTTGGGCAAAACTACACTAGGTGTTGGATTGGGTTGTCTTTGATATGCCAATCAGTGAGATCCTTAGAGGGGTCAAAACCTGGGTATCTTGGGATAGTATGAGGATTCATCTGAGTGGGTGATCATAGTGAAAGGATTTGCCCCTTTGTCGAATAAAGTGAATGATCGGGAAAATGCACTCTCTCGGATGGAAACCTAAACTGTCGGCAGTGGATTTCAAATGTGTTGAAATTTGGTTTTGCAAAATATATTTATATAGAGATATACTTATATATTATGGTTTCAAAATATTTGCAAAAGGTTTTAGTTCCCGGGATCCATGTGAGCAGAGAGTGCAGCACTGTACCTTGTAGCCGAGGGAGAGTTCCTCTCTTGTCGGGCAGTGTTTGATCATTATGGGCTGAGAGGTTAAGTGTAAGACCATTRAAGGTAATACCTAATGGGCTAATATTGCATCTGGCCATAGTCCTTGGGTTTTCATAAGGTGGTTGGAGCCAATGACCATTTAGTGTAAATGTTGGGCCCATTAAGAGCCCAAGGTGATGGACTTAGGGGTTCATTGTGTTCTACAGTGAATTCGGCCAGACCTTATAACAAAGGATAGGCTAAACCCATGTGGCTGATGTGTAGATTAATGTTTGGGTCCTACGCCATACAAAGAGAGCCAAGATAGCCARCATTAAAAGGAAGTGAGGCTTAAAGCTCAATGGGACTAAAAGCCCATTTCGAGCTGGGTTAATTGGATTAATTAAATAGGGGCAGATCTGGGTTTGGATCAACAAATAAGGATAAGAGGATAAGTCTTATCCACTTAAAGAGTCCCAATCCAAATAAAGAGTTGGATCAGGAAACTCCTAATTTGATTAGTAATAAGCTGATCTTGAACTACAGATAAGATGAGGGATTATCCTTATCACTAAAAAGAATCTAGATCCAAATAAAGATTTGGTTCCAAATCAGATTAGGAGACTGTCACTTTAAGGCTATAAATAGAGAGTTGGGTGGACCTGAAAAAGACACACAATACATAGAGAAGACAACTCAGTTAGACTAGTCTTGCCTTCAGTTCTTTCTTTGCCTGCTCTTGCTGTCCCACCCTATTCGATCTCCAATTCTTGGATCTGATCATGATTTGATCTTGATATTGTTTCTTGTTAGAAGAAACAATTTTGAAGTTGTTCTCACTACCCCATTCGATTCTTTCTGATGAATCACAAGTTCTTGGTGAAGAACTAGCTGTTGATCCTGCCTCATCGTAAGCTGTGTCATCTTTAGTGGAGGGAGGATTTGGTACACTCTTTGGGCGTGAACACCTACGTTGGGAGGAGTTTTTTGCGTGAATTCCGTATTAGGTATATCCCTCCCTAATCTTGGTTTTAGATTTGGTCCGGTTTGGTTACAAGAACGAACCTTGATAATGCAGCTTTCTAAATTGGGAATAGGATTCCCGGATGGGGGTAAAGAAATTTTTGAAAATTTGCCCAAGCTTCCTGTAGGGTTYGACCATTCATATGATGGATCTCCCATTTCTTCAGTGGTAGCATATCCAGGTTTAAGTCTTGAATCAAATTAGATCATATTTGAATTTGCGCAAATGGGCGGAAAGTGTTCTACCCGGTTTGCACAGTTAGCATTTTTTTTGGGAATTGGTTCCCAAATTATGGGCAGATTATCTGGAAAATAAATCTTTATTATTCTATTATATTTATAGAATTGTTCTGTGAATGTTTCTCAAATTCTTGGGCTGCACATGTGATGGAGATCGAATCTTTTTGGTGCCAAGATTGGCGCACCCTGCTATTTTTTTTTCTATTCAATTTGGTCTGTAAATATTTTTTTTTTTATTTTTAGACAAATTGTATAGGAATTCAATGTGATGTAATAATAGAAAAATTAGGTTTTTCTATTTTATTTCAATCTAGAGATTGCTGGAGTGCGCAACAGAGGAGATGAAGATTTCGCAAAAAGAAGTTCTTTGCAGGTTTGTAGGATATCCAAGAAAATCACAGTGCATCCCTCTGATTGCATTTACTTGATAATTTGGTTATCTTGAATTAATTTATTTTTCAGATCATTATTCTTGAATTAAATCTTGAACTGGACACCAAAACTTGGGCCGATTTGTACCAGATTTGGTCCAAACTGGTTGGACCAAATTGTTGGTTCAATGGGGTTGGTTTTTCTAACCCTAATTCAATTTAGGCCAGAGGGTTGATGGCCCACTTCAAGTTTTAATTCGTCCCACTAGTTTTCTCCAGAAATGTATCGTTAAACACCCCAAACCACCAGTTTAAACATTTATAATTTTAACCAATTCTCAAACAACTACTAATGTTGTAAATGGGTGAGAATGGGTCGTATCCATAGGGAAGCAAGTGAAAAATTAATATATACTTAGATCCGGACAAGAAAATGCATTCGAGAATGGCAGAAAATACAAAAATAAAATCTATTATTTCTGAAAGTAAATGTTTCAAATTTAAACAAGACATTAAATAAAAATCAGAATTTAATAAAGTATGGGAATCAATAAAGGAAATAAAAGAAATAAATAAAAAAATGATCCAAAATCTAGATCCGGTGGTGGTAGCTGCAGATTGGCCTGACAACTTGCAAAAGCCCCTCCTGACAAGAACCGGGCGTCTATCCTTTCTACAACCCTCAAACCCCTTGAGACACCTTAGCCTTGAACCGAACAAATTCAGATATGCAAAGTAGAGAAACGAACAAGAATTAAATCTAAAAGATTGCAGAAATAAAAATAACAAAAAAGAAAAGAATGGATGATCAGATCCAGTGGCGGTAGTTGCAGAATGGTTGAACAGCTTGCAGGAACCCCTCCTGACAAGATCTAGGCATCCTCCCCTTCTACAACCCTT
>NW_010729415.1:283796-297175 GCF_000365185.1 Nelumbo nucifera | reverse complement strand
GCCAAGGACATATTGGACAGTCTAAGGACAATGTATGARGAGCAGAACCGTTCTACTCGACAGAAGGTCCTGAAATTGTTCATGACCGCGCAGATGACCAAAGGGCAGAAAGTTCATGACCATTGTTTACGGATGATGGGATACATTAATGAACTTGATGCTCTTGGATCCGGGCTAGATCTTGGCACGCAAGTGGATGCCATCCTAAATTCTTTGCCCTCTTCCTTCAATGCATTCACAATGAACTACAACATGAATAAGCTGAATGTCAGCATCCTGGAACTCAGCAATATGTTGTAGAGAGCCGAGGATCTACTCAAGAAGGATGAGCCTGTGGTTATGCTTGCTGAAGCTAACAAATCAGGCAAGAAAAAGAGAAAGGCAAAGAAGCCTCAGAAGAAAGCTACCAAACCTAAGAATGGTGAGTGTATCACTATAAACATCTATCTTAGTCTTGGATGTTTTTAAGAATGGTCTCTCTAGTAGAATAGGAGTGGTTTGATCACCATTATCCATATCAAGTACATAAAAATCAGTAGGAAAAACCAAATCATTTACTTTTACAAGAACATCCTCAACTACACCCTTAGGATAGGCATTAGATCTATCAACCAATTGAATTACTACACCAGTCTTATTCAAAGGTCCAAGTTTCAAAGAAGCATATATAGATAATGGCATGACATTAATAGAAGCTCCTAAGTCTAACATGTCCTTCTCAATTCTAGTGTTACCTATCATGCAGGGGATAGTGAACATACCTGGATCCTTGTACTTTGTAGGGAGTTTTCTTTGAATAATTGCATAAACATTTTCCCCTACTCTCACCTTTTCGCATCTTTTTTGTTTCTGTTTCCTCTTATGTGTACCCAACTCTTTCAGGAATTTAGCATAATGAGGAACTTGTTTAAGAGCATTAAAAAGGGGGGTATTTGCCTCACATCTACGAAAAGTTTCATAAAATTCTTTGAATTGCTCATCTTTCCTCGTTCCTACTAAAGCATTAGGAAAAGGAGGTACCGGTTTATAATCAGAAAGGGGAGGAAACTTACGCTTAGGTACTTCATCATCATTGGGAACGATGTCTTTCTCATTTCCTTGATTCGACACTGCGGGGGCTGCTCTTGCTGGAGTCTCAAACTCTTTACCACTTCTCAAAATGATTTCACTTACATTTTCTTTTGGATTCACAACCGTTTGAGAGGGTAATTTCCCCAAACTTTGCGCCTCTAATCGACTAATTGCGGTCACCATCTAGCCCATCTGATTATCCAAGCATTGGATACTGGCCCTCGTCACTTGTTGAAATTGTTTCGTCTCCTGTTGAAATAACGAAGTATTAGTGGCAAGAGATTTAACAATATCCTCTAAAGACATACCTGAATCAGAAGTTTGGGCTGGCTGTTGTCTAGGGGGATGCGGCTGATTTGATGATGGGGACAGCTTGCACATAACTTCTTAAAGTGTTCCCAATATTCATGTAGGGACTCCCCGTTGTATTGCCTTATTCCGCATATTTCTTTTCTGATATTGGCCGCCCTTGAAGCTAGGAAGTACTTTTCTAGGAAGAGCCTCTTCATCTCGTTCCATGTGGTAACACTTCCGGAGGGTAGATAATAGAGCCAATCCTTAGCCGAATCCTTCAGAGAAAACAAGAAGGCTCTCAGTTTGATTTGCTCTTTAGTTACCCCCATGGGTTTCATGCTCGTGCATACCACATGCAACTCCTTCAAGTGCTTGTGAGGGTCCTCACCTACAAGACCATGAAAAATGAGTAAGAGATGTATCAATCCAGATTTCAATTCAAAATTAACATCAGCATCTAAAGCAGGAAAAGTTATGCATGAGGGTTGCTGATTTAAATCCGGTGTCGCCAGCTCTTTTAGGGTTCAATTTCCGGCCATGATGTCCTCTTCTCTCAAATCAGATCCGCTAATGGATAGAGAATCGAAGGCTGGATCATTCTCCTCGGAATGACTCCGAGCTTCCCTCCTTAACCTGCGCAAAGTCCCTTCTATTTTCAGATCGAATTGCAAATCACCTTTCTTAGAGTATCGAGTTACAGGCATAAATTGAGGAAAACCTAATAAACCCTAAACGACATACCATAAAACAAATAAAAATAATAAAAAAATACAAATAAAAATCTAGAACGATTAAACAAATAAATAAATGAATAAAACAGAAAATAATCTATGCTAAAACACAAACAATCAAAATGATCTATAGAAAAAGGGAAATTTTTTTATTTTTTTTTCAAAAATTTCAATAACAAAACAATGATCACGAGAAGCAAAAAACTGATTAGAATACTATTCGGCAATGGCGCCAAAATTTGGTGTGCTGTCGTAGGCACCCAAAAATAAACCTCTACTCGTGAAGATGGAATGTAGTAGTGCGAGTAGGGATCATTTGATAAGAACAAAAAGTATCATATTTTTATCCCCAAATATTCATTATTTTATATTAATTTAGCACTCAATTGGACTCATTACTCTTGTATTTCGATTCAGGGCAACCAATAAGGCGATTGGAAGAAAACAAGGCTAATCGGATGATTTTGCATAGTTTCAGCACCATTCAGTAATCTGGGCTTAACTCTCGATCCCAGACTCCGATTTGGATGACTCAAGATGCACTGGAAAGATAGGGAACAGGCCCACAACTCTCATGTTTAGGGTTTTGACAGATTCAGTATGAATCGAGGTCAAACTCGGACCCAAAGTCAGAATAATTTCGTAGTAAAGCCCAGCCCAAGCTGAAGCCCAAATTCGCAGAAGAGTCTTGTAGTGGCCCAAGTTATTAAAGAAGCCCAACTCGAATTCAAGAACGAAGAGTCTTATCAGATTTAAATTTCAATTGTAATCCTAAAAAGATAAGAGATTGAGATTACTAGATAGGATAGGATAGAAGTATATTAGATTAGGACTTTCTAATTTTAAAAGTTAATCTCCTAAAGGGAGTTGGAGAGAACCCCTCCTCCTAAAGCTATATAAAGGGGTGGGGGGGGACCAGCTTTAGGCATCACTCATCATCCAACAATCAATCATCAAGCAACTCAATCAAGAAGATTAGTCCAGCCTTCTAGAAGTAGAGCAAGGAGGATTCGAAAATCATGAGCAGTTAAGCTTTTCTTTTCTGATTCAAGGGAGGATGTTCGATTGTGTCATCGTGAGGTTTAGTATTTAATTCAAGTTCTTTCTTTTTTCAAGTATTCATTGATTCTTGTGCTTATTCTCTATGGATGTTAATGTTAATTAGTCTGACAAATTAATTAATGTTGATTTTCCTACTGCTATCCATGGTTCGATGATCCGTAATTGTCACGAATAGTGGTACAAGTAGCAATTAGGTTAATATCTTTCTGGGTCAATTGTTTGTGACAGCCTTTGACCAATGTATTGACATGTTTTAACCTAAAGGGAATCAATGGAACAAGATTCGATAATTCAGCTATCTCAATTATTGTTATTTTGGTTTAACTATTTTCACAAAGTTTAATGCTATCACTAATTAATATGGAGCGCTATCATACCTAGTCGATTAGTGATAAGTGTTGATCGAATGCTGGGTTTGGTCAACTGATTTAGAAAAGCACAAGGTTTATTATGGCTATCCTAATAAATCTAATGTTAAATGCTTGAATTGCAAGACTGTAGAAGTCTACCTATGATCGATGACCAATTGATTAATCCGAACCCTTGAATCAGAATTCGGTAAGACTGATTTCTCTTGTTTGGTATTGCTATTACTTTCTTGTTCTTTTAGAAATTTTAATTATTTAATTTTCCCACTCTATTATATCACGCATTCAGCTAAGAAATTATTCCATAGCTCCCTGTGGGATTCGACCTAGTACCACTATTACTACAAAAATTTTATTGTGGGACTAGCATTAATTTTGAGGGCTTCGACAACCCGTCAAAATTTTGGCACCGTTGCTGGCGAGCTACTTTAATTTCTTAGCTTGTTACCTTCTATTGTGTTAACCATCTTTGTTTTATGACTCGTGCTTCTCAAAGAGGTGAACTAGAATACAACCCCGTAATTGAGAAGACTACCCGTCGTTTAAGGAAGGAGGCAAAGCAAAGGAAGGACCGTTCACCTAAAAGGGTGAATTAAGATTTCGACCTACCAACTTGTGATCAACCCATCTTCGAAGAGGAAGAAAGGATGGATGATAGAGAGAGAACACTAAGGGAGTTGGCTGCACCGATCATGAACCAATAGCCCCTATGCATAATATATCCCACTCTGGAGGTAGCCTTCGAACTAAAATCTGGTTTGGTTCGATTACTTTCTATTTTTCATGGCTTTCCAGGTGAGGACCCACATAAACATCTCAAGGAATTCCATGTTGTCTGTTCAAGCATGAAACCACAGGGTATGACCGAGGACCAAGTAAAATTAATAGCTTTTCCATTTACTTTACGAAATAAAGCAAAGGATTGGTTATATATTCTTCCTCCCGGTTCGATACGTACATGGGATGAGATGATAGAATATTTTTAGATAAATATTTTCCTGCATCCTGAGCTGCAAACATTAGGAAAGAAATCTGTGAAGTTCTGTAGTTTGGTGGAGAGACACTATATGAATATTGGGAAAGGTTTAAACAACTTGTTGCTAGTTGTCCACAGCACCAAACACCCAAACAACTCTTGATCCAATACTTCTATGAAGGACTCCAACCTATGGATAGAAGTATGGTAGATGCAGCTAGTAGAGGAGCCTTGGTAAATAAAACACCCGAAGCAGCCAAGGAATTAATTTCCAACATGGCCAAAAATTCTCAACAGTTCGGAGCAAGAACAGATGGCACCACTAGGCATGTTAATGAGGTAAGTCATGTTAATTTGGAAAATCAAATTTCAGATTTAACTGCTTTAGTAAGACAATTAGTTGTTGGGCAATTGCAAACAGCTAGGGTATGTGGTGTTTGTTCGATCCCTGGGCATCCTACGGATATGTGTCCATCACTACAGGATGGATCGATGCAGCAAGTTAGTGCCGTAGGAGGATTTCTGGGCTAGCCTCAACGCAAGTATGACCTCTACTCCAATTACTACAATCCGGGGTGGAGGGATCATCCAAATCTGAGCAACGGAAACCAAGAAACACCACAAAGATATCAGCCCCAAGCTTTCAATAGACAGCCCCAAATTTAAGCACCTATCACAACGCAAGGTCAACCCTCAAGTTCAGGTATGTCTTTAGATGAGATAGTTAAGGCTCTAGCTACTAATACTCAGCAATTTCAACAGGAAACAAGAGCCAGCATCCAGAACTTGGGGAACCAAATCAGCTAACTTGCTACTTCCATTAGCAAGTTGTAGGCGCAGAACTCCGGGAAACTACCATCACAGACGATAGTCAACCCCAAGGAAAATACAAGTGGAGTGGTGTTTAGAATCGGGAAGGAGTTGCAGTCCCAACCTACCTCACCAACGAAGGCAGATAAAGGAGACATGGAAGAGGAGAGACAAGTTTCAAACGAGGATCCCATTGAGGTTACATCTGATCCCCCTCTCCCTTAGATTACTATTGCCATTGTACCACCTTTCCCTAGTAGGTTGGAAAAGTCCAAGAAAGAGGAATATGAGCAGGAAGTCTTAGAAACCTTCAGGAAGGTGGAAATCTACATCCCTTTGTTAGATGCTATAAAACAGATCCCAAAGTATGCAAAGTTTCTAAAGGAATTATGCACTAACAAGAGGAGGCTGCGTATCGATGAGAAGGTAAGGGTTGGAGAAAATGTTCCAGTTGTCATCAAGAGGACCTTGCCAGAAAAACGTGCTGATCCAGGTATGTTCACCTTACCTTGTGTGATTGGCAATAAATGAATCGAGCGTGCCATGCTAGACTTAGGTGCATCCATCAACGTCGTTCCATACTCGATTTACTATGCTTTGAGATTAGGTCCCTTAAAGGAAACTATGGTTGTTATTCAGCTAGTTGATCGTTCTAATGCCAACTGGAAGGGATTGTTGAGGATGTGCTGGTGCAGCTTAATGATTTAATTTTTCCAGCCGATTTTTACATCCTGAAGTTGGAGGAGGACACGGTCACAAGTTCAGCCCCACTTCTATTAGGCAGGCCATTAATGAAAACAGCCAAGACCAAAATAGATGTGGATGAGGGTACCCTCTCCATCGAGTTCGACGGGGAAATTGTTAAATTTAATATTTTTGAAGCAATGAAGTACCCCAATGAATGTCATTCGATTTGTTCGATTGACACTATTGATTCAATTGTGCAGGTAATTTTTGAAGAAGATATGAATGAGGAGCTCAAATTGAGTGCACAATTGGATACAAAGGCCCATATTTCAGATTTGAACCCGCCCATGATGGATGAAAGGGGAAAACACTGAAAGCTGCATCCACGAGAATTAGAGGATCCGGTTCATGATTATTAAAAATAGGGAAGTTTGGTTCTCCTTTTTCTTTTTGTTTTTACATTTCTAGTTTAGTTTTTCTGCCCTTTCTTTGCATTTAACCTCACATTGGGGACAATGTAAGTTTTTAGTGTGGGGGAGGTGATTTAGGTTAGAATTTAGGTTGCGTTTTAAAATTTGATTTAGGTCGTGTTTTTTCTGCATTTGCTTTTCAAAAAAAAAAAAAAACCTCAACTCTTTTGAAATCAATTGAAACAATGTTCTAGGGAAATTCTTGTGAACTTAGTAATGAGGTACGATCAAGGAGTACATGACTTATCTAAAGCCATTTCCTTTTAAGCTAGTCCTAAATTCAAGTTTAAGTAAATAGGGTAAATACTTCACCATTGCCTCAATTCGTAGGATGGAGCATAAAATGCACCTACCGGTCAAGTAATCCGATGGTAGGATGGAGCATAAAATGCACCTACGAGCCAAGTCATCCGATGGTAGGATGGAGCATAAAATGCACCTACCAGCCAAGTCATCTGATAGTAGGATGGAGCATAAAATGCACCTACTAGCTAGTAAATCAAACAGTAGGATGGAGCATAAAATGCACCTACTGACCAAGTAATCCAAAAGTAGGATGGAGCATAAAATCCACTCACTTCTTCAGAGGAGAGAAAAAGAAAATAAAAAGAGAGAGAAGATAAAAAGGTTTTCCTTGATTTACTACCTGGTTTGCAGAAGCAAAAAATTGGATTGACTGATGAATGAGTCACGTATGGCTTGGTTTTGATGATTTAACGGTATACAATATTTATCCTAAAATATTTGTGGAAAAAGATGAAGGAGAGTTGAGTTTAAAGATCGGTAGGATAATTAGTTTGTTCTTGTTCTATATTTGCTTGAGTTTTGTCTTGCCCGAGGACGGGCAAGGTTTAAGTGTGGGGGGATTTGATGATAACAAAAAGTATCATTTTTTTATCCCCAAATATTCTTTATTTTAAATTAATTTAGCAATCAATTGGACTCATTACTCTTGTATTTCGATTCAGGGCAAGCAAGAAGGCGATTGGAAGAAAACAAGGCAAATCGGATGATTTTGCACAATTTCGGCACCATTCAGTAAAGTGGGTTTAACTCTCGATACCGGACTTTGATTTGGATGACTCAAGATGAACTGGAAAGATAAGGAAAAGGCCCACAACTCTCATGTTTTGGGTTTTGACAGATTCGGTCAGCATCGAGGTCAAATACGGACTCAAATTCGGAACAATTTCGTAGTAAAGCCCAGCCCACAGCTGAAGCTCAAATTCGCAGAAGAGTCCTGTAGTGGCCCAAGTTATTAAAGAAACCCAACTCGAATTCAGGAATGAAGAGTCCTATCATATTTAAATTTCAATTGTAATCCTAAAAGGATAAGAGATTGAGATTACTAGATAGGATAGGATTGAAATAGATCATATTAGGACTTTCTAATTTTAAAAGTTAATCTCCTAAAGGGAGTTGTAGAGAGCCCCTCCTCCAAAAGCTATATAAAGGGGGGTGGGGGCGGACCAGCTTTAGGCATCACTCATCATCCAGTAATCAAGCATTAAGTAACTCAATCAAGAAGATCACTCCAGCCTTGTGGAAGCATGGCTTGGAGGATTCGAAAATCATGAGCAGTTAAGCTTTTCTTTTCTGATTCAAGGGGGGATGTTCGATTGTCTCATCGTGAGGTTCAGTATTTAATTCAAGTTCTTTCTTTTTTCAAGTATTTGTTGATTCTTGTGCTTATTCTCTGTGGATGTTAATGTTAATTAGTCTGACGAATTAATTAATGTTGATTTTCCTACTGTTATACATGGTTCGGTGATCCGTAATTGTCACGTATAGTGGTACAAGTAGCAATTAGGTTAATATCTTTTTGGGTCAATTGTTTGTGACAGCCTTTGACCAAAGTATTGACATGTTTTAACCTAAAGGGAATCAATGGAAGAAGATTCGATAATTGCAGCTAGTGCACTTTCTAGTGTAAGCAATACGCATCAATATATTATGGTTTCCAAATGTTTGCAAAAGGTTTTAATTCCCGGGATCCATGTGAGTAGAGAGTGCAGCACTGTTCCTTGCAGCCAAGGGTGAGGTCCTCTCTTGTCAGGCAATGTTTGATCGTTATGGGCTGAGAGGTTAAGTGTAAGACCATTGAGGGTAATGCCTGATGGGCTAATCTTGCATCTGCTCACAGTCCTTGGGTTTTTATAAGGTGGCTTGACCTAGGGACAATTTAGTGTAAATGTTGGGCCCATTAAGAGATCATGGTGATGGACTCAGGGGTTCACTGTCTCCTACAATGAATTCGGCCAGGCCTTGTAACAGAGGTTGGGCTGAACCCATGTGGCTGATGTGTAAATCAATGTTTGGGTCCCACGCCATACAAGGATACCCAACTGGGCAGCAGTTTGGAGGATAAGAGAGCACATGGACTTAATGGGCCTAAATCCCAAATCGAACTGGTTTAATATGATTAATTAAAGAGGGGCGATTCTGGGATTTAGATCAGTAGATAGGATAAGGAATTGTCCCTATCCACTCAGAGAGTCCAGATCCAAATAGAGATTTGGATCAGGAAACTCCTAATCAGATTAGGAGGGTTGATCTTTATCTGCAGATAAGATAAGTGATTATCCTTCTCTCTTAAAGAGAGTCCAGAGCCAAATACAAGATTTGGATTAGGAAACTCCTGATGGGATGAGGAGAAGCTCTCTTTAAGGCTATAAATAGAGGAAAAGGGTGAACCCCAGTTCACCCAATCAGATTACTGATACAAGAGAGAAGACAACTGCAGTTGGATTAACGCCATCTTCTGTTCTTGCCTTCTCCTATTGTTGCCGCCATTGTCAGTTTGATCTCCACCTATAGGAGCGATCAAAAAAGGTTCTTGATATCATATTTTTCTGAAAAACTGATCTGAAGTCGTGCTCACTCACCCTTCATCGAATTCTTGTTGAAGAGTTCGGTTCTTGCTGAAAAACCACCTGCTGATTCTGCTCCACCCTACGCTGTGTCATCTTCAATGGGAGCAGTCTTTGGCATTTTCCTTGGGCGTGAACACCTTCGTTGGGAGTTACTGCTACTCCGTATCAGGTACATCCCTCTCCTACCTTTTGGTTTTAGATCTGGTCTAGTTTAGGGTTCAAGATTGATCCTTGAAAATGCAGTTTTCTAAAATAGGGAATGTGGTTCCCACATGGGAGAGAGAAATTTTTGAAATTTCGCCCAACCTACCTATAGGGTTCGGCTATCCATATGATGGATCTCTCATCCCTTCAGGGCCCCCCTCCTCTGTGAAGCACTAGAAGGAAACTTTCTTCTTTGTGCTCTGTCCCAGGGACCTCCCCTTCCCGGTCGTGCTACAAAAGTCGAGAACGAGAGTGCCCCAACTTCAATGGTCTGCACTTACCTAGGAGGAGAGGTCAACTCTGAGCATGATTCACGAGATAGACGTAGCTGTGTACACATGCTCGGAGATATTGATGCTCGACAAGCTGATGTGTGGGGTGGCTAGTCCGTCCTTTTCATTGCTTTGTTTGCTCGTACTTTCTTTGCTTCTTTGATCTTGTACTTATTGTCGTGCTTCCGCGGTGCAGGTGTAGAAATGGCAAGTGAGGAGAAAATTTATGTGAGATGAAGGAGAATCACCAGAGGAAGAACTGGGATGGCGCACCACCGCAGGTCCGCCCCGAGGTAGTTCCTCCTTCGAGGTCTTCCAAGAGGGTGTCTCGTTGCCAAAAAAGGGCTCGACGTTAAGGAAATGACGATGGGGACGTTGTGGTTGTGGATTCTGGGGAAGCTCGCTAGGCTGCCTTCCCTTCGCAAGTTAAGGTGGGGAGCAGTATCTCAGATATCCATATGCCACGCTGGATAGTCCGCAGTCGGGATAGGCTAGAGACCCCTAGAGTTCCTGAGCAGCTGCTTCGTGGGATGATGATGGCATACACTATCGTGGAGGCCAGGAGTACTAGGAGCAACACCTTAGAGTGATCACTTATTCGGGTTGCAGCTCAGGTTAGTTCGTACTTGCCTTAGTTGTTTTAAGCACGTTTATTTGTACTAAAAATGCTTCTTGTGTCCGCAGAATGCATGCTTGGCCATTGCCGTGGTTGATCATCTTCGTCAATTCCGGTGTTTGTATGAGAAGGAGCATACCGAGTACCTACAGGTGAAGGCCCAATTGGTTGAGCTTCAGGCGGCCGGGGAGCGGTCTGCTACTCTGGAGAAGGAGGTGACTGAGCTGAAGGCTCAGCTGGCCAAGCAAGCAAATTTGGTTTGTGGCCTAAAGCACGAGTTTATCGAGCTGAAGGTAGAGAGGGAATGGCTGAAGCAAGAGGCGGGACATGGATTAGTATGCCTCGGCTTCCTTCGAGGTTGGGTTCAACATCTTCCAACGGAGAGCACTGTGCCACTGTCCCGAGCTAGCCGGTGTTGTGCAAACTTGGGAGGCCTACGACAAAGAAATGCCCCCGGCCTCGGATGAACTCGTTGATGAGGAGGGCGGAGGCGGCGATGATGATGAAGATGGTGGTGACGAGTTCACTAATCTCCCTTCCGCAGGTTGAACTGCTATGGGTTCCTTTCTTTTTTTTTTTGTTTTTTTGCTCCTGTAATGGCTCGATATGCCGAGCTTTCATTTGATGTGCTGACTATTTGACTTAATGAAACTTTCTGGTTCTAAACTTGTGTGCATTCAAAATCTTCTTTTTTTTTTTTTGGGTTCCTCGGCCTTGCCTTGGCCGAGGTTTGAGTTGGCTGAGATCTTCAACCTCTAATTGGTGAAGCAAGAGCGTGTTCCAAGCTCTCATCTTTGGGATGCTCAGTTTCCAGTCTCAAGAGCCTTTGGGGCCTTTTGAGGGCTAGCTGTTGCTAAGCTAGCTCTATCCGACTGTTAGTCGGTGGGTGTGTGGAGTTTAATGATGTCCTCAAGCCTTGATGGGTGGGGGCGTTCTTCTCCACTTTAGGCTCAGGCCATGGGCAGCCAAGTCAAGTTGGTCGGCAATACGCTGTCGAGCTATGCATTGTTGGCTCGTGTCGTTCGGAAATCAGCCAAGTCAGTGAGTTATACCGAGCTACACATGTGTTGAGCGGTTATGTAGTGCGGTCAAGTAGCTTGGTCATGTAGCACGATCATGTAGCTCGGTCGTGTAACGTGGCCTTGTAGAGCGGTACTCGTGCAGTGGTGTGTGAGTGTTGCGTCGCATTGTGTAGGGTGTGTGTATGTGGTGTGTCGAGTAATCAACACATTGCTTGAAGAAGGTGCTATTCGTTATCATTGAATTATTGATAGTACATCCAAAGGTTTCCTATGTTCCAACCCCTCAATATTGATCGGCCATCAAGGTCTTCGAGCCTATAGGAGCCCGAACCAAGAACCTTGGTGACTCTATATGGCCCTTCCCAATTTGGTCTGACCTTGCCTTCCCCGGGTGCGGGCACAATGACTTTGTGAAGGACGAGGTCACCTGTCTTGAACTCACGTTTTCTGACTTTGGTGTCGTAGTATTTTACCATCCTCTGCTATTGTGCTACCATCCTGACATGTGCTCGGTCCTGGGCTTCCTCGATCCAGTCTAACTCTACGTGGAGGTCCTCGTCGTTCTGGTCTTCATCGAAGAGCTCGGTCCAAAGGGTTGGAGAGCCATTCTTTGCGGGTACCATAGCTTTGGCTCCGTAGGTTAGGCTAAAGGGTGTTTCTCGGGTGGCTACCTGTGGAGTAGTCTTGTATGCCTAGAGTATGCTTGGTAGTTCCTCGACCCACCTCCCCTTGGCTTGGTCTAACCGAGTTTTCAGGTCATGCAATAAGGTTCGGTTGGTAAACTCGGTATGCCCGTTGCTCTGGGGTTAGTATACGGCGGTGGTCCAATGGTCGATCTTCAGATCAGAGTAGAGGGCCTTGAACATTCGGTCAGTGAACTGTATCCCATTGTTTGTGTTGAGGACATGTGAAATACCGAATCGGTAGACAATACTTTGCCAGAAAAATGTTTCGGGCATTGTGCGCAGTAATAAGTGCTAGAGCTTCGGCTTCCACCCATTTGGTGAAGTAATCCACCACCTGGAAGGAATGGAAAGATCCATCGTATGGACGCCTAGATAAAGCGGAATAGAATGGGCGAATTTCAAAAATTTCTTTCCTTCCTACAACTGGGAATCACATTCCTTATTTTAGAAAACTAATTTTCAAGGATCAATCTTGAATCAAGAACCGAACCAGATCTGAACAAAACAGTAGGAGAGGGAAATACCTGATATGGAGAATTAGTATCACCCAACGAAGGTGTTCACACCCAAAAAAGACACCAAAGACTGCTCCCACTGAAGATGGCGCAGCGTAGGATGGAGCAGAATCAGCAATGTTCTTCACAAGAACTGGATCCTTCGCAAGAACCCACTGGACGGCAGGTGAGCACAACTTCTTTTCAATTCTTTCACAAAGGACTGAAATCAAGAATGCTTCTTGATGACTCCCACATGAGTGGAGTTGAACTACTAATGGCGGCGGCGGCAGGAAGGAGGCGATAGGTAGAAATTGGCATAGTCTCACTGTATGCTGATTTCTCTCTTCTGTGTTGTATCTGTATCTGAGATGAGAGTGTTTTGAGGTTGCCGCCCCCTCCTCCTTTTATAATCCTAAAGGGATCAACTCCTAATCCTATTAGGAGATGTTGATCCCCTTAAGTGATAAGGTAGAGTCCTTATCTAATCTGCAGATCATGATCAGCCCCCCTAATTTGATTAGGAGTTTCCAGTTTTGAATCATATTCAAATTTGGACTCCTACTGAGTGGATAGGGACTTTCCCTTATCCTTTAAGGCTGGTCCATATCTCAGATTCGCCCCATTCAAGCCAATCTATTTAGCCCAACTCGTATTGGGCTTTTGGCCCATTAAGTGTATGTGCTCACTTAAGCCTTCCAAATTGCTGCCTAGTTGGGCTTTCTCTGTATGGCGTGGGAGCC
>NW_010729415.1:224819-247883 GCF_000365185.1 Nelumbo nucifera | reverse complement strand
TCTAAAACAACAAAGCTAATTAATGATATTACTACTTTTGCTCAATTTGAGAGGGAATCCTTGTATGAAGCATGGGAACGATTCAAGGAGATGCTTAGGAAGTGTCCTCACCATGGGATACCAACTTGGCATCAAATTCAGACTTTTTATAATGGTATTACCCCCTCTAATCGATCCATTAATGATGCAGCCACAGGTGGCACAATCATGAGAAAAACTCCGGAGGAAGCTTATGACCTAGTGGAGGAGATGGTGTCGAACAGCTACCAATGGAACAATGACCGAACCAATCAGAGGGGAGTACACCACATCGATTCCCTTGCAGCCATATCTACTCAACTTGCTAGTTTGAATAAGAAGTTTGATGCTTTTAATATTGCAGCAATTAATACACCATCTAGCATCCCATGTGATTTTTGTGGTCAAATAGGACATACAAATTCTGATTGTCCATTAAGTAGTCCTTTTACTTTACATGAGAATGCTAATTTTATCTCCCATGTTGGCAGGTCAAATTTCAACCCATATTCGAACACATACAACCCAGGGTGGAGGAATCATCCAAATTTTTCATGGAACAACAATCAAAAGGCACCCATGGTATTCCAACAACAGCCGCCCCCACAAGAAAAAAAGAGTAATTTGGAGGAGATGATTTCTAAGTTCATCAATACCGCTGAGGCAAAATTCCAAAGCCATGAAGCATTGATTAAAAACTTAGAAGTTCAAGTGGGGCAGATTGTAAATCTGTTGTCGGAAAGAAAAGAGGGATGGCTACCCAGCAACACGGAGAAGAATCCCAGAGAGCAGGTAAACGCCATAGCCTTAAGAAGTGGGAAGGCAGTTGGCGAAATCTAGAGAGAAGACAAGGAAGCTGATGTGGCCGATCTACAAAAGGAGAATGAGGGAAGCACCCCTAAACTGAATTTAGATGAAATTAAACTTCCTATCCCCTACCCAAGAAGAGTCTTGAAGGCTAAATTAGATAAGCAATTTGAAAAACCTTAGGTTAGCCCAAAGGTCGTGTGTTTGAATTGCTTGCACTTAAAAAAAATTAAAAATTCAAATTTGAATTTAAATTTCAAGAATTTAAGTTTCAAAATCTAAATTTGAATTTAAATTTCAAATTTCAAACAAAAAAAATAGAAAAATAGAGAAAATAAAAAAAATAAAAATTCAAGTTTGAGTTTAAATTGCATAATTTAAATTTCAAAGTCTAAATTTGAATTTAAATTCAAATTTCAAACTTCAAATTTCAAAAAAAAAAAGAAGAAAAAGGGTGGTTAAAACAAAATAAGATAAAATGAATTCAATGGCCAGACTTTGTGGAATGAGAAACTACTTCCAACCAGAGCCACAGATAGATTGGAACCATGTGTCTCAACAACTAGATAAGATTAATGCAATGGCCCGAAGACTTGATCAAGTCCTTACATTTCGTCAACAAAGTGGCCCATACCCAACCTTGTCATCCTATCCAACATGTTCCATCTGTGCAAGCCCGACCCATCATGTTAGCCAATGTCTTGCGGCGGGCCCATGTCAACCAGTCATTCCAGACCAAGTACATGCAGCCAACAGATTTTTCCAACCCAATGCTAACCCGTTCTTTTGCCCATATAACCCCTAGGTGGGAAAACCAGCCCAACTTCACTTATGGGGCCCATGTCCAAGAAACCCCCTACCAGATGTGCACTCTCAATGGTCTAAAGCCCAGACTCACTAGGAGTACAATGATTACCCTGGGACTCAACCAGCTCAACCATGTCAAAACTATACACAGTCCCAATAACAGAACCGTCAATCTAACTCCATGGCCCAGAAATTTCAGAGGCCATAAGGGCATAACCAATTCCAGCAGATCTATCCTAGGAACCAACCGGCCCAATCTCATTAGGCTTACCCACAACCTCCTCAGACCTGTACAGTAGATGACCAATTCATGCATCTTTAGCGGCTGATTCTAAATCAGCAATAATTCATCGATATATTAGAGAGCCAAATAGGATAGCTAGCCGAAGCCAAGGCGAGAATAGGAGTAGGGAAACTACCGAGTCAACTGGTTGCGAACCCTAGAAATCAGCCATCAGGTTTTCCTCCACATCAGATTCAACCACCTCCTAAGAACCCTCAGCTTGAAAATACCAAGGCTATTACAACCTTAAGGAGTGGGAGGATTTTAGAGGGCCTATATGAGAAAAAAGAGAGTTAATGAAGAAGAAAAGGAGAAAGAAGACCATAAGTTGGGGGGATCAAAAAGGAAAGGAAAATTTAGAAGAAGAGCCTATAGTGAACCAACTCGTAGTTCCCTTTCCAACTGCACTCGCAACCGGGCCGATGCGAAAGAACAAAGAGACTCGCAACTAGGAGTGCCAGGAAGTCCATATTAACTTCCCTCTCCTCGACGCGATCCAACATATCCCAGCCTATGCCAAGTTCTTGAAAGAGTTGTGTACTCAAATGATGGAGCCACGATCGGCCTCACAAAAAATGATGCTCTCGATAGATGTTAGTGCAACTTTCCTAATCTAACTTCCCCGAAAAATGAAAGACTTTCGTGCTCCTCTCATAAGTCGTGACATCTCTGGAATCACCTTCGATCGGGCCCTATTGGATCTTAGGACCAGTATAAATTTTCTTCTGTCCATTTATGACAGGTTCAGGATCGGTGAGTTAAAACCTACCCCGGTAATTCTGCAACTCGCTAATTGGTCAATCAAGACTCCTCAAAGTGTTATTGAGGACATCATTGTCATGATAGAGGCTTGTCACTTCCTAGTGGATTTTATCATCCTAGACATGACCCCAACCAAGGAATTGAACCATATCCCGATAATCTTAAGATGCTTGTTTCTAGCAACGGCTAATACAAACTGTAAATCGGGAGAAATGGACTTCATTATGGGAGTAAAAAGTCCAGTTAAACATTTTTAGTGCCTCTAAGTATCCAAACCTAGGGGAAGATGAGTGCAAGGTGGATATAGTGGACGATCATTTAGGTGCCCTACCTACCCCTTGGTTAGCCCAATCTGAACCATGTCTATCGAAAGATGAAAGTGAATAAGAGAGTTTAGATGAAGAAAATGTGTGAATGTGTCCGGTTGAAGACGTTAAACTAAGCATGGGTTGGAAGGCAACCCAACGTAATTTTCAATTACTTTTAGGATTAGAGTTTTTCTTTTCTTGATTCGAGACCAGGTGGCAGACCTTGAACCCCTCAATAAAACCCTATTGATTGTTCCCTTCGGCCCAAGTCCTTTTTGCATAAATCTAGTTATGCCATTGGGCACAATGGCACTTAAGTTGAGGGTGAGGAAAGAGAGAGGAAAAAAATTTCTGAAGCTAAGCCTTTAGAAATGCAGAATTAAAATTTTACTAAAAATTTTAAAAATTCTTTTCATTAAAAGAGATTCCCAAACAGAAAAAGTTAAGGAAATTGATAAAAGAATACTGAATTTTGTAGAAATTGGTAGCAAGTGATAGGAGTGAAAATTGGTCTTATTTGAAAATACTCCCAAGTTTTCCCCTACCAAGATAAGAAGAGGAAGATTGAGAAATTAAACAAAAATTCTTCAAATTGTTAGAGACAGTAGACTACCCTGAGTGTTGCAAAAAAAAAAGGTCAATGGACACCCTAGACTTAGTAACTAGGTCTCTTCACCTAAGTCAAGTGTCGAGATTCGTGTCAAACGCAAAAGAGAATGACAAAGACACTTACCTAACACTTAGTAACCGGGTCGCTTCACCTAAGGCAAGTGTCGAGATTCGCGTAAAATGGTGGAAGGTAACAATAAAAATATGTGTGCATATCAAGTTTAGGGGTAGAAATCCATTGTCAAAAATGATAAGAAGAATACCCACCTGATTTCAAAAATCCATCTCAGTTTATCAAGACAGTCTACAAATGAAAGGGTAAATAAGATTTTTAAGCCAAGTTTCTACAATATTCAAAGTATGACAGTTTTACCCCTTAAGCCCAACACCGATCTATACAAAGTTTAAGAATTCTGAAATTAGGATACTTGACTAATTTTGTGAGGGATGATCTTGCAATGGGAATGATCTCTTTACTCAGGGTAATTTTAAGGTTGCATTGTTAAGGGACTAGCAATGGTTAAGTTGGGGGGTGTGACTCTGTATTTTGATGCCTTAAGGGCATCATTTCATGGGTATTTTCAGCCTTAGAATAGTCAAAGTGTGCCCTTTTCCCAGTTAAATTCAATGTTGTGACCTCTGAGGGTCTTTGTGCAACTTCTATGGAAAACTGGGGAAGTTACATGGCTGAAATGCAGTTTTTGGGAAGCTAGTGTGGAGTCCAACTAAGAGAGGGGGTGTTTTTCAAAAAAACTTAGAACAGGAGGGAGCCTCCTATCTGCTAAACCCAGAATGGCGCCCCTCATACTGTATTAGCATGCTCCCCCCTCATTAGCAAACCCTACGACGCCGTCTAGCTCATTCTTTAAATCCTTAGAAAACCCTTGCCGCCCCTACCTGCTCGATCTCCACCTTCCATCCCTTCTAATCTCCACCATTCATTTTAGGGCACTCTCTTTTAAGCTTTTAGACCCTAGGGCGCCACCTAACTTCTGATCCTAATCATTCATCCCCTAGTCATTAGATCTCAGCCCTCCATTCTATTTTCTATCTCAGCCATCCACTCTAGGGCGCAACCCACTCCTTTTAATCTCCACCTTTCAACCCTAGGCACCTTAATCTCCACCCTCCATTTCTGAGCGCCCAAATCTCAGCCCTGCATAATATTGGGCACCCTCTCCTTCTCTTCTCAGCCTTAGGATCAACCTAGAACCATCCTAACCCTTCATTAGAATCCCTAGGGCACCCATATCTTTGCTAAAACGTAGTTGCCGCCCCCCTCTTTCTCTCCAATCCCAGTTGTGTCCATCCTTCTCTATAAAAAGGACCCAAGGGCTCCTAAGAAGGGGTTGGATTCTGCCCCCAGGTAAGACAGAAGGCGGATCTTGAGAAGTTCAAGGGTTGGATTCCGTCATTTCCAGTTCTATTTTTTCCTTTCTGCAATTTACTTTCATTCAATTTAATTTTTGTTTTCTTTTCTGCAGATCTAGAATTCAGCCAGGTAAGACGGAAGGCCTAGCTCGAGAAGTTCAAGGGTCAAAGGAGAATCCGGAGACTGCTACCTCTGATCGGATTATAGACTTTTTATTTCGTTCCTTTTATTTATTTATTTCTGTTATTTATTTATTTTTCTGCACTTTTCACTTGCATCAATGTTCAAATTTTATTTTAATGAATTTCAGTTTAATTAATTAACTTCTATGTTTCTGCAACTCTCAATTGTGTTCTCTTTCCCATAATTAAGTAAATAACGATTTTTTCCTTGTTTCCCTGTGGATACAACCCGTTCTCACCATTTACTGCATTTGTAATTGTTTGAAAATTGGAAAAAAATTATAAATATTAAACTAGTGTTCCGAAGTGCTTAACGACATGCTTCTGGACACACCAATAGGCGGGCTCACTATCCCAACTTAAATCAATTGGTTCTATCGCCATGTTGGGAGGTAAACGCATGGCTGTTCCAAGAGAGGCTAAAGCAATTGCAAAGCAGTTGTATTCTCTAGGCAGGTAATTGAAGGAGATGTTCTTAAACTTTTTAATCAACTCCTTAAGGCAGTTATGATACAATGCTAGGCGCTCATCCCGTACTTCACAATCACCCTTCGATTGACTAATGACCAAGAAAGAGTCCCCATAAATTTCTAATTCAACGATGCTTCCCAAGCAAATAGATAAAGGAAAGTGAGTGCCTTGGGGGTCCACAAAGGATCATTCCCACTCCCCATCCATTTTGGTTTAACGCTCCATCAAAGTATGCCTTCCTCCTTTTCGCCACTTGTATTTCCAAAATGGTTTTATCTGGGAAATTTGTTGGGATTGCCTCATACTCCAAGGTGGGGTTATCAACTAAATGGTCTACAATGGCCTGCCCTTTGATTGCCTTTTGGGTCACATAAATGATGTCATATTCAAAAATGAGCTTGATCCAATGGGAGACTCGACTACTAACTACAGGTCTCTCGAACAAATACTTGATGGGGTCCATTCTAGAATAGAAACACTAAATGAGCTAACAGGTAATGGCGTAGCTTTTGACAGGCCCAAACAAGGGCTAGACATGCTTTTTCTAGCATAGTGTACCTTGTCTCATAGTCACCGAATTTTTTACTTAAGTAGTAAATGGCTCTTTCCTTTTTACCCGTCTCATCATGCTGCCCCAATATGCATACAACGAAATCTTCCTATACTGACAAATACATAAGCAAGGGTTCCCCAGGCCTAGGGGAGATAATACTGGTGGATTGGTCAAGTACTCCTTAATTTTGTCAAATACTTATTAACAGTCTTCATTCCATTTCACCGGGGTATTCTTCCTTAGCAACTTGAAAATTGGCTCGCATATTGGCGTAAGTTGCACTATGAATCTACGAATATATTGCAATCTTCCCAAAAAAAAAAGCTTCTGACTTTCTTTTTTGTTTAGGGAGGTGGCATCTCAACAATTGCTTTAACCTTAGCAAGGTCAATCTCAATCCCCTTTTGACTAATGATAAAACCCAATAGTTTACCTGATGATGCCCCAAATATGCATTTATGGGGATTTAACCTTAGGTGGAATTTATTGAGTCTTTCAAAGAGCTTCCTAAGGTCCTTTAAATGATTATCTACCTTTTTGGACTTGGCAATCATGTCATCCACGTATACCTCCAATTCTCAGTGTATCAGGTCATGAAAAAGCACTATCATTGCTCTCTGATAAGTTTTCCCAGCATTCTTAAAACCAAACGGTATGACCTTGTAGAAAAAGGTTCCCCATGGTGTTATGAAAACCGCATTTTCTTTGTCCTCCTCTACCATTTTGATTTAGTTATATCCTGAAAATCTATCCATGAAAGAGAAAATTTCATGTCCTGTAGTATCATCAACAAGAATGTCAATGTTTGTTAAGGGGAAATCATCCTTGGGACTAGCTCTATTTAAATCCCAAAAATCCACACACACCCTAACCTTCCCATTCTTTTTAGGCACCAATACAATGTTGGCTAACCACTCAGGGTAGCTTGGCACTTCTAGAAATCCCGCTTTGAACTACTTCTCAACCTGTTCTTGAATATTTAGAAACCACTTTGGATAGAGATTCTTGAGCTTTTGCTTTACTGGCTTTGCATTAGGATATATGGGAATCTTATGTACCACCAAGTTTGTGTCCAATCCTGGCATGTCTTCTTAGGACCATGCAAACACATCCCTAAATTCTTTCAACAATTCTATCATGTCAAGTATTGGCTTTAGGATTAAATGCCTCCCAAGTTTTACTAACCTTGGATCATCATTAGTTCCAAGATTAACATCTTCTAAGTTAGCTTCTGGTCTTTTTTTCTCTTGTCATTCAATCTAATCAAGCATATCTTGAGGGATGTCCTCCTTAGGAGGTTTCTCCTCTATCCCCATGAGAGCAAAGTCTAACTCGAGGTTGAAGTCATAGGCATGTGAGATGGGCTCTGGTTCCTGTACGGTCAAAAGAAGAAATAAACATGGGAATTGGAACTGGACAAAAAGGAGATTTTTCAAAAAAACGATCGGGCCCAGGTTGTGAACCAAGGCTGCCTATGTACCCTTTTTAGGGAAATCAGGCCAATCGTAGTTCAAGCAAATGGATTTTTGTTTAATTTGGATCAAGGGAGTACAAAAACTACTTTTGGGACTAAGACACAGGGTAGAAAGCATTGACCCCTTGGTCCGAGAATTACAGCCTAACAAACCTCAAGAGAAGGGGCCTCTAGGCCCATGGTATTTGGAGAAGAAAACCAGTTACGAACGGGCTCTTGCGAAGGGACAATTGACTAGGCAAGGTTTTTCATGAATTTGCATCCTACCACACATACATCTTCATCCAAGGATTCCCAGATGGTACGATCCTCAAACAGGCTCTTGCAATGGGACAACAAGGCATGTAGATCACCTTAGTCTCCTTTTCCTCTTGGCTCTTTGGTGATGAGGTGTTGTCCTTTCGATCTTCTTGGTCTTCAAGAAAAAGCAGTGAAATGTCTAGGATGTCAAGGGGGGTTTCAAAGTTGGCTTGAGGGGTTTGTGTTAGTTTAGGCATGGTTGCTGGGTTACTAGGTTTGACAAAATGTTCATTAGGTTTATAGCCCACTCCAAATCAAGGAAAAGATCCCTTAGCTTTAACAAGGTTCAATCTCCCTTGTTGCTTAATACCTAATCCTTTGCTAGGGTCGAACTTCATATAAGCCATTGTGAGCATTGGAAAAACTGGCCCACTTGCCACTTAGGTTGCAAATGGAGTCGCCACCCATCAAGTAGATGAAAAGGAAGTGATGGGACCTCTAGGATTTATATCGGAAGGCGTTTTTGATTTATTAGTGCTCCAAAGCCCAAGGCACCAAGTAACTAGCCTAGGTAAGACTCAGATGGGAGAGGGAAGGGGTTAGGCACCCCTCTCCCGGATCCAATAGATGGGGCCTACATGGTCTTTTAAGCAAGCATAATCGCAAATACATGATTAATAAAAGGCAGCAATGATAAAGAAAGTAACAAACTAAAAATAAACCAACAAAGAAGACCTATTTAATTTATTTAGTATTATTTATTTTTCCCTTTTTTATCTTTTTTAAATTTCAATCTGAATCAAAGACCTGCACCTCCATCAGCTCGAAAGGATGTTCCCTTCTGTACTCATAGATCAATCCCCTTTTGGACGTAGGGGCCTGACAAAAAGGATGAAAGATTGCTCCCTCACACACCTTTTCTATCAGAGCCCCCACATTTGGACTTAATGGAATGATCTAAAGAGAGGAAGTTCAAACCTCTCAAATTGCTGGAGAATGTTTGGACAAAAATTTAAGCTAAAAACCCACTTCTTTTCCATCATCTTACTTACTCTGAAAAAAAAAAAAAAAAAAAAAAAAAACTCTATCAAGAATCTCATAGTCAAGATTAGATAATAGTTCAATTCTGATCCAATTAATTAAGAGAATAACTGAACATGTAATCCAGAAATCAACATTATAGAGAATTGAACATAATGATGTGACTTTAACACAATAGAATAACCAACAATATAGAGAAATAAATGGCACCACTACCAAGAACAAAACCAAAGGAGAGAATTCTATGACTAACAAAATAACAATCATTAACTTCCTATATATTAAGGAAAAATTAAATCGAACTTCGGTGAGACCTGGTGGAGTTCGAAAGCCCAAGGAACCAATTTCACTAGATTCTGTCAATCTTCTCTCTCCCCCTCAAATCCCAATAGCAGCGGTATAGTGCAAAAACAAAATAATAATAGAACCATGATGAAAAAAAGTAAAAAAATAAAAATAAAAATAAATAACTAAATCGGGAAAACTGGATGTACCTGAGGATGATTGATGAGTAGGGGAATTTTAGACGGTCTGTATTTTGGATTACTTGCCTTCGGATAGCAAGATATTTGTTGGAGTGCAATTAGACAATTAGTGTGGGGAAAATGAGCTTCTAGTTATTAGTGTCTCGGTCATGCGGATGACTCTCCAGTTGTTGTAATGATTTGCTTCATTCAAACGGAAAAGTCAAGGTCAGGGGAGAGCGAACTGGGGAAGAAGGAGGAGAAGATAAGGAAGAAGGGGAGGGAGAAATGGCTCGGAGAAGATGGGTCGCCGCTGTCGAGAGTTGTAGCGACAACTAAAGAAAAGAAAAAAAAAGGAAACAAAAGGAAGGAAGAAGAAGATACGGGGAGAGAGAGAAAGAAAGAGAACAAGGAGAGGTCTTCTTGAAGGGAGTGAGAGATACATCACATGGACGCCCAAAACTTGCGGAATAGGGTGGGCGAATTTCAAAAATTTCTCTCCCTTCAACTGGGAATCGTATTCCCTATTTTAGAAAAATCATATTTTCCAAGGATCAATCTTGAACCATAAACCAAACCAGATTTGAAATGAAACAGTAGAAGAGGGATATACCTGATACAGAGAAATAGTATCTCTCAATGAAAGTGTTCACGCCCAAAGAAGATCACCAAAAACTGCTCCCACTGAAGATGACACAATGGATGGAGGAGCAGAATCAGCAGGGTCCGTCCCACAAACCAAACTCTTCTGTAAGAGTCCAATGGAGGCAGTGAGCACAACTTTATCACCCTTTCTCCAAAGACTGATATCAAGAACACTTCTTGATCTTCTCCCACCAAGGAGATCAAACTAGTAGTGAGGCGGCAACTGGAGGAGAACGCAAGAGCAGAAAATGGCGTAGATGTCTTCTCTCTTGGTTATCTGAGATTTGACCTCTAGATGCTTAGATTATCTGGATGGATCGCCCCCTTCCTGTTTTTACAGGGTTAAAGGGATCAGCTCCTGATCCTATCAGGAGTTTCCTAATTCAGATCATTATCTGAATTTGGACTCTCTTTAAGCGATAAGGATAAGACCCTTATCTGCAAATTAGATCAGCCTTCTCCTGATTTTATCAGGAGGTTTCTAGATCTGAATTCAGATCTGGTCTCTCTAAGTGGATAGGGTAGGACTCTATCCTATCTGCTGATTTAATCCTAGATCCGCCCCCTCTATTTAACTAATTAAAATAGGCCAGTTCAAAATGGGCTTTAAGACCAATAAGTCTATGTGCTCAAACTGCTGCCTAGTTTGGCTTCTTTGTATGGCGTGAGACCCAAGCATTGATCTATAGATCAGCCACATGGGTTCGGCCCAGCCTTTGTTACAAGCCTGACCGAATACACTATTGTGGATAGTGCACCCCCTGAAACCCATCACATGGGCTTCTATTGGGCCCAACACTTACATTAAGTGGTCCCTGGGCCAAGCCACCTTATAAAAACCCAGAGACTATGGGCAGATGCAAGATTAGCCCATCAGGTATTACCCTCAATGGTCTTACACTTAACCTCTCAGCCCATAATGATCAAACACTGCCCGACAAGAGAGGACCTCTCCCTCGGCTGCAAGGAACAGTGTTGCACTCTCTACTTATATGGATCTCGGGAATTAAATCCTTTTGCAAACATTTTAGAAACCGTAATATATACTTTTATATCTCATATAAAATATATTTTGCAAAACAAATCTCAATGATTGAAATCGGCTGCCAGCAGTCTTGGTTTCCATCAGAGAGAGTGCATCCCCGATCATTACCTTTGTCCAACAAAGGGGYTGATCCTGTCACWATGATCACCCACTCAGATGAATTCTYAGACTGTCCCAACATACCCAGGTTTTGACCCCCGCTAAGGATCTCACTGATTGGCATATCAAAGACAGCCCAATCCGACACCTAGTGCAGTATCATAATCGAGTCTAGGGGTTAGGTGTAACTTTCCAGTTTTGCCCATCAATCTCCAAGGTCCAGGACAATACTGGAAATTTGGTCTGATTCAAAGATTTAATTAATCCTACACTACATGTGCCTTGGGTCTCACCCGGGCGGTTGAGACAGGCCACCCCAACCGACTTGGTGGCACATCAGTGTCAGCCTTATCAGGATAGGTCTCCCCAGACCGACCCACCAGCTGTGAACATTCTAAACTAACACGAGTCTCATTAAGTGTCCAGTTTAAGGGTATAACACAAAAACAAACCACAAGAACATGAATCAAACATGCACTTTATTCATTTACAATAAATGTCAAAAGTACATCATTCTGATTGAAGCTAAGGGTATACAAAGACTGTCTAACACTTCTACCGTCATTACAAGTTGCAGCTGCAGTGACAAAACGGGGAGAGAGAGAGAGAGAGAGAGAGAAACAGAAGGAAGAGGGGAAGAAGAAGAGGTAAAGAGGTGAATAGTACAGAAGTGACAAAACGGGGAGAGAGTGAGAGAGAAAGAGGTCTTCTACCAAGTCGTCCGCTCCTCTGTCGCTCGAAGGGAGAAGATGGTGAATAGTTTTATCCCCCCCCCCGAATTGAAAACTTAAGCTTGTACTTATAATAAGGTTAGTGGTAATTTCGTAATTTCGGGGTTCTAAGGGGTATTTTTGTAATTTTTAGAAAATGAATAGGTGTCTCAGAATGGAATCTTCGCTTGATGAAAGGGTAAATGGAGGAATCTTGAGTTGAAATGTCACGGGTAGGTGTCTTTGGAGGTCCTGGGTTTGATGGTTGTGTCTGATATAATGGTTGAGGTGTAAGTGGGGGTTGATCGAGGCCATCAGATAGGTATCGGGTAGGTTTAATGATGAATTTAGGGTTTTATGGCTAAAAGTTGGGATTTTTGGATTTTAAGGTGTTTCAGAAGAATCAAAAGGGTTTAATCGGGGATTTGGGGTCAATTGGGGTTTGGGTGGTGGACTGAGCAAAAATCAGGTGCTGACAGCCATCATTTGGAGAGGTGGTGTTATCCTCCCTTGAACCTTCTTTGCCTCCTCAACCTTTTCGATGGAATTCACTTCTTCAAACTAGTAAGAGAAGAAACCTAGACTTTCCTCCAGGTGTTGAACTGATGATTCTATAGCTAGTGCAATCTGACTATCCCTAAGGATTGTAATAAATTCATTATCATGGACCAATTTTTATCTCTAGTGGAGGGAAGATGGCACAACTCCAACAGAATAAAGCCAAGGTCTCCCTTGTAACAGGGTAAAAGATGCTTGAATGTCTAGAACATGGAACTGAATCTGATAAGTAACATTTCCAATAGTCACATTAAGTGTTACATCTCCCAAATTTGGTCAAACTGAATTGTCAAAGGCCTTTACCGCTAGACCTATTCATGGGCTGGGTTGGGCCGAGTTCGAGCCAGGCCTTGTATATGAATCAACAGAATACACATAGGCCCAAGCCTGAGCCCAGCCCGACCATCGAGCCTAAGTCTTGAGCTCAAGCCCAACCCTCATATAAAGCCCAAAGCTCGGGCTCGGTCAAAAATTTGAAAATAGGAATTTTGTTTTTTTATTCAATAAAAAAGTGTTTTATTTATATTAACAACCTTTAAAACTCAAAAATAATAAACATCTCACTATTACTTGAAAAAAAAGAGAAGAGGAACAAAGAAAAAATAATATATAAATAAATATATATATATTAAATAAAATATATTTTATTATCTAATATATAGTATCAAGTTGGGCTCGGGCTTAGGTTGGGATTTTTTGAGAAAGCCCGAGCCCAACTCTTAAAAAGGTTGGGCCCGGTGCTTTAGGTTCAAACCCAAGCCCACGAGCCTAAAATTATGACCAAGCCCGACTTAATAACGGGTCAGGCCGAGCTAGCCCATTGGGCTACCTGATCCATGAATAGGTCTACTTACCGCAATGGGTCTCTTCTTCACATCACATATATCCACTCCTAGTGCTTTATAGTGTTCCGAGAGTGCACACATTTTGACCGGACCCATTATCTACCAAGACAGTAGGGACCCTCATTCCTCTACAAGTCGTTGTGATGTACAATGGAAGATTGTAACACCTTTTATTGGGATTTCATCATTTGAAAAAGTTATGACTCAAGGGGCCAAAATCATGCTGACCATCTGTGCTAGCCTTTCTGGCTCTATACTTGGGAGGACAGGAGCCCTTTTGAAAACTTCCATAACCTGATTCCTATGATGTTCAGAAGATAATAATAGCCTGAGTATTGAAATTTGTGCTAGTATTTTTGCTAGCGGATCCACCACGTTGTATCGAGACTTTTCAATAGCTCTTAGGAAATCATCCTTCTCCTTATTTTTACTCTCTTCATCTGGCTCCTCCCCTATCTTAGCCAATCCCTTTTCCACTTTCCCAATCACTAGTCTTGGGGGCAAAAATCTTCTGGATCTTAATAAGGCTCCACATTCTGAATCAGTTTGACCAATGTGCGCCACCACTGGCTCCGTGTAATAGTTCCAAGGAACCTTGGATGAATTTTCTCTACAAAGTTCTAGATAAGGAATGACAAAGGGTTTTCGCGGGAGGTTGCCACTGGATAACAGTGGAAGGGGTGAAAGTGTTATTGATAGACTGTGTTAAAGGAAATAAGATGCAGAAGGGGGGTTTAATAGTGCAAATGGTCTCAAAAGGTGGTTGAATGCATGGCATCGATACTATAGGTAGGGTTCCTATCGGAACAATCAACACTGTAGGGTCCTTGAACTACCTATATTCTTCGATGCAATGAATGCTATTGCTCGGCCCTACTCTGTATGGTGGCATGGGATTTTTAGTGATCCCCATTGGTTGCTGCTTTGGATGCTCCAGTTGGAAAGTGATGTGTCCATTGTCAATCAACCTTTGAACTACCTAAGTTTCCAACACCTATCAGTCACATGTCTCATGCCTTGGTGGTAGGCGCAGTAGGCATTCTCATCGTACCCTTTTGGCTTGGGTTCCAGTGGTGGCTTCCAAGTCAACAAATTCAAGCACTCTTCTTTAACCAACGCAAGCAATAACTAAGAGTGAGGGTATGGCAGGGGTGAACTCTATCATCTTCTCTTTTTGGATGCAAGGGTTCTGGTCGATTACCATTGATGGCTACTGGGGAGTGGGTGGCTGGTATGGTCATGGAGCTGGCACTGGACAAAATGGTTAGGGCGTGATAGGCACTACCGGTGATGGTGTAGGTAAGTAAAACGGTGGTTAGGGATTGCTAGGGTAAGTGGCTGCAACAAAGTTAGGCCAAACTTGTTGGTAAGGGGATAGGGAAATAACATGTACTTCACTTTCTAACTTCTTGATCGAGGGCTTTCTGAAAAAGGTTTGGGATGGGCCCACTCCCCCAATTGAGGGATTGATTCTTCCTTGCCTCATGGCCTCCTCGATCCTGGTGGGCCCCTTGACAACCTCATTAAAATCCACAAGAGGTTGGGCAATCAACATTTAATAATATGGCTCACCTAATGTTCTTATGAGCATCCTTACCATTTCCTCCTTAGGCATTGAATACCTCAATTTTGATGCCATTTCCCCCCACCAATATGCGTACTCAAGAAAATTTTCTCCTTCCTTCTATGACAAAACTTAATTTTCTCCTTCCTTCCTTCTAAGTCGGCTCAATCGGGAACCAGTTCCATGTTAAAGGAGTAATGATCCAAAAAAGCTTCAAAAACTTGCTTCCAAGACTTCTTCTTTGCAGAGTCCAACATGGAGAACCAGGTCCGTGCATCTCCTGTCAAACTTTTTTGGAACACCTGTATAAGGAGCTTCTCATCTGACCCATATTGGAACATATCTTCACAAAAGATCCTAAGGTGGGTTTGAGGGCAACCTTTTCCATCATACTTTTCCAATTCAGGTAATTTAAATTTTTCTGGGAGTACTGCATCAAGGTATCAGCATGATTCTTTAAAGTCCGTAGTCCCCAGGTTATGAACCCCTTTTAATTTTTGGATTTCTTCCATCATTTTCTCCATTTCCTCCCTCATTGGAAGTTTGTTAATTTCAAAGTTTGATGCAACCTACTAGAATGGTATATTTTCCTTAAATAGTTAATGTGTTTAATTGGTATTTAAGTGAGACAATAATGGCCCAAAAAAAATAGTTTCTTCATTAATGTTCACTACATCCACTTTTCTTCAAAAAGAAAATGAAATACAACAATCTTGATCAGTTGGGAGGGTTGTCAATGCCATAGTAAGTCAAGGTGCCTTCGAGTATTGCCATCCGATTTGCCACCTGCATCGTGAATGCTTCCATGTGGTTGACTAACTCTTCATATCTAATGTTGCCACTAGTAGCTTCATTCCTAGCTTGATGAAGCTAGCAGCAAGTTTGATTGGTTTCAGCTTCCAACCTTTGCTTCTCTTGAAGTGTCTCTACTAATTTCTCCATTGTTTCAAGATGGCTTACTTGAGCTTCAGTCAACTTTTTCCTTTGATTTTCCAATCTCTCTTCTAATTCCATAATTTCCTTCCTTAAATCCAACTCTTCTATTTCCATTTTTCGTTTTTGCTTGATGTGCTCTCTTATTTTCTTTCTTATAGAATTATTGTGCCTCCTGATCCTTACTTCCTACTCCTCATTTATATTGTTTTTCTCGTGAAGTTCTAGTGCTGCTTTCAAATATGGATCACTTAAAAGTCGTTTGAGAGATTCCTTTGATATAGTACCATTGGATGGAGGCCTTACTAGGGTGGGGAGCTTAGGCATTGGCACCAGAGGTGACGGAAAACTTTGACTGCACACCCAATCCCTGTATGCATGATTACACATCAACTTGGAGGTTGGCAACAGGGTCAAGAATTCCCTTTTACTGGAAGCCCAGTGCTCTCTGAACCTCATTTCCATGTTCTCACAATATTTGATGAAATCAACCATGTCCCCTTTGATGTCTTTGATGGTTGGAATGAACTATAAGAAGCCCAGTTGCTTAGGACTCATACTGGGACATATGGTGCCAACCCATATAAACCTACTAGAACCATGCTTTGTCATCCTTCTGCGGCTAAACAAGGTTGATTACAACCTTCTTTGATAGACAACCCAATGTTCCAATAGATATTTCCTTCCATGGCCCTTTGCAATAATGCCAAGTTTTGTTTCTCTATCAAGGCTACTGCTTGTGGATTAGTACTCAATATTTCTTTTACCTTGTACATAGGTTGAGATAAAAACTTTCCGGTGTGGATGACCAAATGTGGCAGATGTTGTATCAACCACAGCTGTAAGATCTATAGGGAACCACGAAATGGCCATGCTCAACATGTTTGCAATATGGTTAACCCTCACAAAATTTCTACTAAGATCATGGAGACCAAGGTAACCGACCATGCTTCTTTGATTTGACACAGCACTGTGACTAGTCTCACGTGAATCCTTTTACGGTCAAGTAGGAAGAGGAGATGACCTACTATGGCCATGAACAAGGTATTTTTCTGTCCTCCCCTATCCTTTTCTGGTTTATTTGATTTAAAGACTTGGGTGTTGCAGTTTAGGAGAAATTGAACTATGATGGATTCTTCATCTACCATTTGTAGTAGGGGCTTTTTTCATGATAAGAATTGGCATAGATCCGCTTTGTACCCCCGCTTGGCAACTGGGAAGGCAATCTCATCTTCGATGGGCATTTGCAAGAGATAAGCTACCTCTTCTAATATCAGGCACATCTTAATTCCTCCAAAGGAGAAGACCATTTTTTTTGGATCCCAACACTCAAAGGCCGCCTTAAGCAATGTCCATTCCAATTGCAGCAGTGATAAGTTCATAACATTTTCCCAATGGGGTGTCCCTCCAATGGCTCTAATGCCATCTGCTTTTTTGAGAATCTGATCTTTAAGGGGTGCACAACATCTTGAATATTCAAAAAAGGTTTGGTCCATTTTTTGTCAAAAAAAGAAGAGGGTTAGTAGGCCATTATTGTAACACCCTTAGTTTATTTTAAATAAAAGAACATAAACACCAATGAAGTATTGTTTAATACTGATTAAAGGATAATTAGTCCTATAGCCATATTTGTACTTACTCGATACCTCTAGATTTTGGAGCCACAGAGGTTATGCAAAGGAGCAAAGTATCTTTTGGTATTGGTTAAAGGGATGTTAGCCCCTTTACCATACGTATACCTACTAGACATCCTAGTATTTATAAGCTACGGGACACAGCTGAAGTGCGCCAACTTATCTTGGGTCGGTCAAAAGATGAAGCATCTTTTGATATTGGTCAAGAGAGGGTTAGACCCTTGTCATATGCATACCGACTAAATACTCCAAGAAATAAGGAGGGTCAAAATGGTCTTTTGATGTTACTTCTCAAGAGTTGAACTCTTAGAGTTATGCATTTACTTGGCCTTAAGATGGGCATAGGATAAAGAATAGTAGAAGTCAAAATGGCCTTTTGATGCTACTTCTCAAGAGTTGAGCTCATAGAGTCATGCATCTACTTAGCCTTGATATGGATACAGGATGAAGCACAAAAGAGGTCAAAATTGGCCTTTTGATCCTACTTCTCAAGAGTTGATCTTGTTAGGGCATGCACCTACTTAGCCTTGAGATGGGCAAAGGATGAAGCACATAAGAGGTCAAAATTGGCCTTTTGATGCTACACACCAAGAGCTAATCTCATAAGGGCATGCATCTACTTAGCCTTGAGATCAATAACCTTGAGTGGCAAGATAGGCATCTTTAAATATTTCAAATGGGAGCTTTATATTTGGAGAATTTAAAGGATTTTGATCCTAATTTCATATTTGATTGAGCTTTTTCTTTATTTCTACTACCACTAGACTTTGATCTTGGGTGTAACAGTGATATCTTAAAGGATACTTTGATGTTTTTAGATTAGGTTTTATCGTTTAAGGGATTTAAGGTTTATTTTGGTCTTACTTCCAAGGATGGAAACCACATGGTGCAACACTATTAGTGTCATAATCCTAATTACGCTAAGGTTCTTCTATCCTACTTCCATCTGAGCCTCTTATGTATGGATACTCTAAGTGCGATGCATGAAGTTTTTGGTGGTGTTCTAAACTCTGATGTTCCAACAAGGTTTCTAGGCTTCAAACCTCCACCCATGGACAAATGGGCTTCTCTAGTCGGCGGCTAGTTTGAAGGTTTTTGGTGGAGCCTTTAAGGACCAAAATCCAAGGGCATACACCTACTATCATTCCTCTAATAGGTGAAATGGGATTCTAATTCTATTGACATGAGAGTGTGTGTAACTATGAGTGTTCAAGCATGCGAGAAAAATGAATAGGAAAGCAACAAAAAACAAGGGGAGAATGCAACCACATGCTCAAGTTTACAAGCAATCCTACAAGTTTCTAGGTGGCTACATTTGGGGATATAATAGAAGCTAAGTTCTTGTAACAAACTTTTAACTAAAATGAAGAAAAGGAAATAGCAGAACAAGGAATAAATGCAAGGTTGATTACACTCAGTTATAAAAAAGCAAAAACTAAAAAAAAAGTGAGAGAGAGAGATTACCGAAGGAAAAGAAGGGGGGAAGAAAAAAGCCCAAAAAAAATAAAAAGAAGGTGCAATGAGCAGGTTCTGAGTTGCCATGAGCAAGAAGAAGGTGCGGTGAGCAGGTTCTAAGTTGCGATGAGAAGAAAGAAGGTGCAATAAGCAAAAAGAAGGTGCGATGAGTAGGTTTCGAGTTGCGATGAACAAGAAGTAGGTGTAATGAGCAGGTTCTGAGTTGCGGTGTGCAAGCTATGAGTTGCGATGAGCAGGAAGAAGGTGCGATGAGTAGTTTCTGAGTTGCGATGACCAAGAAGAAGGTGCGATGAGCAGATTGCAGATTTTGAGTTGCAATGAGCAGGAAAAAGGTGCAATGAGAAGGTTCCGAGTTACGATGAGGAGAAATAAGGTGCGATGAGTAGGTTCTAAGTTGCGATGAGTAGGAAGAAAGTGTGATGAGCAAGTTCCGAGTTGCGATGAGACCAAACTGAGTTGCGATTTTGGGCTTCTAGGTTGCGATTTTTGAACTTCTAGGTTGCGATAGAATTGTAAGAGGTTGAGATTTTGAAGTTCTGGGCTGTAATGGAACTGAACCAGAATCCGATTTCAACAAAGGTATGGTTCTGGTGAAGCCTAAGGTTTGATTTTGGAATGAGAATGGCTTTGGGTGATTGCGCTGGGAAGGTCTATCACACCCAGCCTTCTCGAGGTGCGACTTTGAATTGTATTTCAGAAAATTATAGTCTTTAATTCTTATAGTGCACAATAATTAAGCATGAACTTGAGCCCAAACGTCTCCCTAAAAAGGTCCTTAAAAATTCCCAGCAAAGTCGCCACCCATTTTTTTAGAGAAAATGGGCCCTCATTCTTAGATTCGAAAATCGGTTTACTTTGCTTGATAGTGACTCCATTCTTCACCAAGGAATGCACCTAACCGAGAGATTTTGGATCCAAAGGATTGTGAGAGAGAAGGTGTTAGGCACCCCTCTCTCCAAGTTGCTGTAGCAGCCTAAAATGGGAGTAATTCAGGCTAAAATTATTAAAAAATACCAATTAACAAGACTGCTCAAAGCTCCTCAAATCTGGCAAAAATGTTTCCAACTTTGTCTAGAATTGATTTGAGGTGATGTTATCAGGTCTTAGGTACTAGTTTCCCTAAGACCCTTGCCTCTCTACCTCTTTTTTTCAATTTGGATGAAGGTGGGAATGCAAGCTTCCCGGGATTTTAGGATTTTAAGTAATTTGAAACTAAACTAAAAGAAGAGAGATGGTGGAATGAGAGGCTTACCTCTCGTGTACAACCTTGAAACAAACTTTCCTACAGCTAAAAGGCCTTCAAACGAAACTTTAGCAAGGCACGAATCTAGGCTAAGTGTTTCTGGTGTTAAATTTGGAAAATAGGGGATGAGGCTTGAGCTTGGCTTTAGGGATTTCGTAATTTCAAGCACGATGTATTACAGAAGGTGGAAAACTGCCCTCCTCTTCCCTCCGTCAAGCTCGAATTGGGCCTCTATTTATAGAAGAAAAGGGAGGGAGATGGGTCTAAAATTCGTCCAGTTATAGTGTCTGTGATTTAGCAGAGCTCTTTCACTAAAATAGGCAAATATTTTGAGAAACAAGAACCTATAGTTGACCCTTCCTTCTTTGTGTAACAAATTTTCTCGAGTTTGGAAGGCTTATTATGGATTTCTTGCACCCAATGAGGGATTGGGGTGTGCTAGACATTGCAGCCCCATATTTGGGGCTGACAGTGGCAAAAAAAAAAACATAAATTTGATGAACTTTTAAATAATTTTGTCATTTCTTAGTTTCAAGTGGGAGTTTGTTTGGAGATTTTGAGCTTTTTAAGCCCATTATGCTCAAACTCATTGGTCCAGGTGCTTTAATGGGATCAAGTAAGGAAATGACGTAAGTCCCCACCCTCTTAAGATCCTAGGTTGGACAGCTGATGTGGAGATTCAATCCGATGCGTCAAAATGGTATCTTTCTAGTTTAACGGTCAAACGAATGAATCTAGTCATGCAATTTTGCGTACTGGGGTTTTTGGGGTCTCAGAACACAGTGTTGAGGTCTGATCGGACAAATAGGGTCAGGATGATTGAGATCTATGGCTGACAACTTTGAATAAATAAGATTTATTGAAATAGAACCTTTATTTGATGAAGGATCAAACGGGGGAATTTTGGGATGAAGTTTGGTGGGTAAGCATTTTTTATCATCCCAAATTTGGTGGAGGTGATGGATCTTTGATCAAAGGCGTAGATGAACTGATTTAGTTTAGATCATGGACTTAGCTTATGGTTTTTCAATCAACGAAAGGGCACGAAATGGAATCTTACTTTTTCAACGGTCAAACGGAGGTGTTTGTTCGTGGAATCTAATGTGCTGGAGTATTTTTGGTCTTTGAACATGGTGGTAGCATCTGATTGGTCAAATAAGGCTTGGATGACGGAGATTCATGATAGGTGAGCTTTTGATCAATAAGATTCATCAAAACAGAATCAAGGCTTGATGTTGGGCAAACAAAGGAATTTTGGGATAAAATTTGGTGGGTAGGTATGGATTAGGCTTATGAGGCTGTTGGAAGGGTTTAATCGAATTAGGTATGTGTAGATCATGAAATTTAGGTTCGAGGAGCATCATAGTATTATACGCATCGAAATGGAATCTTTGATGGATGATTAGCTAAATCTAGGAATTTAGGGTTGAAATTTTGTGTGATTGGTTGTTTAAGTATATTTTCACGTGATGGAGTTTGATCAGGGATCAAGTATGGTGATGTGGCATAATCAAGACCATCTAAAGGCTATCACGTATATTTAACGGTGGATTTATGGGCATTTGGGATAAATTTTGGTTTCTTAGGGTTTTGGCATGTTTTAAAATGACTGGCGTAGTTCGATTGGGCATTCAAAATGTAGGAGATAGGTCAAAGAAGGGACTGAGCAAAAATCGAGTGCAAACAAACATTATAAAGAAAAATTGAGCGAATAAGGTTTGGGAGAGAAAGAGAGAGAGATAGAGAGAGAGAGAGAGAGAAAGAGAGAGATTTGAAGGAATGAGAGATCCATCATATGGATAGCCGAACCCTGCAGGAAGGTAGGGAAAATTTTCAAAAAATTTCTCTCTCCCATGTCGGAATCACATTACCTGTTTTAAAAAACTGCATTTTCAATGATCAATCTTGAACCCTAAACCAGACCAAATCTGAAACCATAAGGTAGGAGAAGGATATACCTGATACAGAGTAGTAGTAACTCCCAATGAAGGTGTTCACGCCCAAGGAGATCTCCAAAAACTACTCTCACTGAAGATGACACAGTATAGGGTGCAACAGAATCAGTAAGGTGGTCCTTCAGCAAGAACCTGATTCTTTGCCAAGAATCTAATGGAGGGTGAGTGACACGACTTCATACCAGTTTTTCACCAAAAACTGATATCAAGAACACTTCTTGATCGCTCCTACAGGTGGAGATCGAACTGGCTATGGCGGCAGCAATAGAGGGAGGCAAGAGCAGAAGATGGCGCCAGTCTTACTGGAGCTGTCTTCTTTCTTGATTCTGTAATCTTGTTGGGTGAATTAGGGTTCACCCTCCTCCTCTATTTATAGCCTTAAAGAGAGCTGCTCCTAATCACATTAGGAGTTTCCTAATCCAAATCTGTATTTGGATCTGGACTCTCTTTAAGAGATAAGGATAAACCATTATCTTATCTGCAGATAAAGATCAGCCCTCCTAATCTTATTAGGAGTTTCCTAATCCAAATCATTATTTGGATCTGGACTCTATGAATGGATAGGGATAATTCCCTATCCTATCTGCTGATCTAAATCCCAGAACCGCCCCTCTTTAATTAATCAAATTAAACCAGTTCGATTTAGGCTTTAGGCCCATTAAGTTCATGTGCTCATTCAGCCTCCAAACTGCTGCCCAATTGGGTATCCTTGTATGGAGTGGGACCCAAACATTAATCTACAGATCAACCACATGGGTTCAGCCTAGCCTCTGTTACAAGGCCTGGCCGAATTCACTGTAAAAGACAGTGAACCCCTAAGTCCATCACCATGGGCTCTTAAAGGGCCCAACACTTACACTAAGTGGTCCTTGGGTCAAGCCACCTTATAAAAACCCAAGGACTGTGGGCAGATGCAAGATTAGCCCATCAGGTATTACCCTCAATGGTCTTACACTTAACCTCTCA
>NW_010729415.1:206148-223984 GCF_000365185.1 Nelumbo nucifera | reverse complement strand
TTATTCATTTACAATAAATGTCATAATGTACATCATTCTGATTGGAGCTAAGGGCATACACTATCTAACAGCTCCCACTTGCACTTAGGTCCAATCTGGTATAAGCGGGAGTCCCATGCTTTCCACGTGTTTCTCAAACACTTTCTGTGTTAGTGGCTTAGTCAATGGGTCTGCTACATTTTCCGTTGATGCTACCTTCTGAATTAGGACGTTCCCTCTTCCAACTATCTCCCACAATACATGATACTTCCTGTCGATGTGCTTCAACTTTGAGTGGGCTCATGGCTCCTTAGCCTGAGCAATGGCTCCAGTGTTGTCACACAAGTTCGGCCATGTTAGTTTCGGCTATGTTAGTTTCCAGAGTAGGATGGAGAACATAGAAACCATTCTCAAATTCTCCGTATGCGTTGAATTTGTTATTTCTTTTAACAGTAATCATATCACCAAAAAGAATAGAATAGCCATCTGCACACAATTTTGAAACAGAAATCAAATTTCTTCTCAAATTCTGTACATAAAGACAATCTTTTAGTACAATAATTCCTTCTCGGAAAAATAACTCTTTGCTTCCTATAGTCGTAGTTGCAACACTTACAGAAGTCCCCAAGTAAAGAGTTACTTCTCCGTCACTCAGTCTTCTGCTTATCCTGAACTCCTGCAGTGAGCTACAAGTATGAGTTGATGCCCCGGAGTCAATACACCAGGAAGCAGAAGTTACCAACAAATTGGTTTCTATGACATAGGATTCAAAATTACCTTGTTTCTTGGATTCCAGGTACTGAGGACAGTTCCTCTTCCAGTGGCCGATCTGCTTGCAAAAGTGACAAGCATTTAATGCTCTGTCCTTCTTCTGCCTCTTAGACTTGGCAGCCTTCTTCTGGGGCTTTCTCTTAGCCTTCCTATTCTTCTTGCCCAATTTTCTAGTATCGACAAGCATAGCTATGGGCTCATCCTTCTTTATCAGTTCTTCGGCCCTTTGCAACATATTGCTGAGTTCCTGGATGCTGACACTCAGCTTGTTCATGTTATAGTTCATGATGAACTGATCGAAGGAAGGAGGCAGAGAATTCAGGATGGCGTCTACCTTCGTGACATGGTCAAGCCCGGATCCAAGAACCTCAAGTTCATTAATGTAACCCATCATCCGAAGACAATGGTAATGAACCTGTTGGTTCTTGGACATCTATGTGGTCATGAACTGTTTCAGGACCTTCTGACGAGTAGAATGATTATGCTCCTCATACATCGTCCTTAGACTATCCAATGTGTCCTTCGACAATTCGAACTGATCAAACTGCCTCTATATCGAATTATCCAAGGAGGCAATGATGTAACAACGGGCTAGGGAATTCTTCTCTTCCCATTTCGGGTAGTCCCTCCTTCAGGCCTCAGAAGCCCGATCACCCGGACGCTCCGGGGCAGGATTCTTAGCTACTTTTTCTAATTTTTCATATGTTAGGACCAGCATAAGATTACGGTACCAGTCAGCATAGTTAGGTCCCTTAAGTTTGTTGTCATCCAACAGCTTAGCGAATTGTCCGTTTGCCATTTCTGATAAAAAGCAAACATTAGTCCACAACCTAATTTGATTCATGTTATCTACATAGATATGGCTTTTAATCTATGTTCCATTCCCATTTTTTCATCTCTGAGATTTCCCTCCTATCTCAGTGACGGAGACTACAAATTATGTCTCTGGAAATGTCGGAAATCACATAGGGTGCATGGAGCCAACTGTTTTAGCTACATAACCCCACCACCTTTCTGTGAAGGATCATATCCACTCATCGTATGAGCTTTCCCTTTGGCCTCTGCCAGACAAGGTTCAATGCCATTTTAGGTTAAACCTTTCTATCCAGTGAGTGCTCACCCATCATATTCGTGAACGCCAAGGTACCGTGAGAGAGTCTTCCATTTTCTGGTAAGCCCCTCCCACATCGGTCTATGACACCCCTATCATCTTATGAAACATTCCAACAGATCCAGCAGCAAATGGATAGCCCAATTTTATGGTGCGTTTCCTCATTACTGAATGATCCATCTTCATGCTAATGATGGAAGGCCTTTAGAGAGTTCATCATATGAATCTCCCTATCACATGCACCCATATTTCAGGAGAGAACAAAAGTTACGCCCTAATTTAATTTTGGTCAAACCAAAGTGGCTCCCACTGGCTTTCATAAAGCCAGATTTAGGTGGGCCTTAAACGGCTAGGGTTCCGCACGGTTCCTCTTTAGGGGAGGTGTGGGGCCCACCACGAAGGGAGGATCATCCAATGATCATAAGGACACCATGGCAATGATGTGCATTCAGCCATAGTGTGTGCAAGAGCCACTATCGTATCAGCATGGGCCAAGTACTTATGGCCCATGAACGTTGCACATCACACATCCATACATCACATGCAGGGATAGAATTGATCCAATCAATTAATATCTGTAAAGCCCATCATCAAAGCCCATAATGATCCATAATATTACTGATTAACATTGTCTAGGTATATGGGCTGAATAGCAAAGAGCAGTTCGGCCCATATAGCTTTTATGCAGTTAGTGGGCTTAAGCAGTTTTAACACTTTAAAATTGGGCTTTACAGGTGTGGGCCAAATTAGGTCTTGCAATTAAATATCAATCTCTTGACCCAAGAATGGGAAATTAGGGCTGAGAATAGCCCCCATCGAACCACAGATTCGGTCCAACCAGTTGGTCCAATCTGGTTCGAATGGGTCTAGGGTTTGATTTTTAATCCAAGAATTAATTCAAGAATTGATCTGAAATTAAATTACTGATTAAAGACAATCAAAATTCAGTACTAGGGCTATTCGCACATCTGCTACCTGCAAAACAGATGTTAGATCACAGTTTGCAGTTTCACAAACTGCAAATCGCAGATAGCGAATTCTCAATCTGCGAAATCTCCTCCTTCTGCGCAATCAGCTTCGGTCTTGATAAAATTAAATAGAAAAACCCTAATTTTCTATTTATACTACATCAGATCGAATTCCTATACATTTAGTCTAGAAATTAAAAAAAATTAATTACAGACCAAAATTTAAAGAACTGCAAAATCGCAGATTTGCTGCGCCAATAAAGACTTCGATCTCCACCGTACGAACAACCCATAAATCAAGAAAAATATAAAGAACTATTCTAAATATAATTCAGATTTACAAAGATTTAATTTCAGATCAATAGCCCTAAACTAGGAACCAATTTCCCAGAAAATTAATTATCTGCGCAAATCAGGTAAAATGCCTTCTGCCCATTTGCGCAGGTTCAGATCTGATCTAATTTTAGTTCAAGACTTGAACCTGGCTCTGATACCACTAAAGCGATGAGAGATCCATCATATGGATAGCCGAACCCTACAGGAAGGTAGGGAAAATTTTCAAAAAATCTCTCTCTCCCATGTGGGAATCACATTCCCTATTTTAGAAAACATTTTCAAGGAACAATCTTGAACCCTAAACTAGACCAGATTTGAAACCATAAGGTAGGAGAGGGATATACCTGATACAGAGTAGTAGTAACTCCCAATGAAGGTGTTCACACCCAAGGAGATCTCCAAAAACTGCTCCCACTGAAAATGGCACAATGTAGGGTGGAGCAGAATCAGCAAGGTGGTCCTTCAGCAAGAACCTGATTCTTTGCCAAGAATCTGATGGAGGGTGAGTGAGCACGACTTCAGATCAGTTTTTCACCAAAAACTAATATAAAGAACACTTCTTGATCGCTCCTACAGGTGGAGATCGAACTGGCTATGGCGGCAGCAATAGAGGGAGGTAAGAGGAGAAGATAGCATCAGTCTTACTAGAGCTATCTTCTCTCTTAATTCTGTAATCTTCTTGGGTGAATTGGGGTTCACCCTCCTCCTCTATTTATAGCCTTAAAAAGAGCTGCTCCTAATCCCATTAGGAGTTTCCTAATCCAAATTTGTATTTGGATCTGGACTCTCTTTAAGAGATAAGGATAAACCCTTATCTTATCTACAGATAAAGATCAGCCCTCCTAATCTTATTAGGAGCTTCCTAATCCAAATCATTATTTGGATCTGGACTCTGTGAGTGGATAGGGATAAATCCCTATCCTATCTGCTGATCTAAATCCTAGAACTGCCCCTCTTCAATTAATCAAATTAAACCAGTTCGATTTAGGCTTTAGGCCCATTAAGTCCATGTGCTCATTCAGCCTCCAAACTGCTACCCAGTTGGGTATCCTTGTATGGCGTGGGACCCAAACATTGATCTACACATCAGCCACATGGGTTCAGCCTAGCCTCTGTTACAAGGCCTGGCCGAATTCACTACAAAAGACAATGAACCCCTGAGCCCTTCACCATGGGCTCTTAATGGGCCCAACACTTACACTAAGTGGTCCTTAGGTCAAGCCACCTTATAAAAACCCAAGGACCGTGGGCAGATGCAAGATTAGCCCATCAGGTATTACCCTCAATGGTCTTACACTTAACCTCTCAGCCATAATGATCAAACACTGCCCGACAAGAGATGATCTCTCCCTCGACTGCAAGGAACAGTGGTGCACTCTCTACTCACATGGATCCCAGGAATTAAAACCTTTTGCAAACATTTTGAAACCATAATATATATATATATATATATGTATGTATGTATGTATGTATATCTCTATATAAATATATTTTGCAAATACAAATTTCAACGATTGAAATCGGTTGCCGACAGCTTTGGTTTCCATCAGAGAGAGTGCATCCCTGATCATCATTCACTTTGTTCGACAAAGGGGCTGATCTTGTCACTATGATCACCCACTTAGATGAATTCCCAAACTGTTCCAACATACCCAGGTTTTGACCCCCTCTAAGGATCTCACTGATTGGCATATCAAAGACAACCCAATCCGAAACCTAGTGCAGTATCAAATCGAGTCTAGGGGTCAGGTGTAACATTCCAGTTTTGCCCTTCTATCTCCAATGTCTAGGGCAATATTGGAATTCTGGTCCGGTTCACGGTTTCAAGAAAACCCACACTGCATGTACCTCAAGTCTCACCCTAGCAGCTAAGACGAGCCACCCCAACCAACTTGGCGGCACATCAGTGTCAGCCTTTGCAGGATAAATCTCCCCAGATCTATCCAACGGCTGTGAAGATTCTAAACTAACACGAGTCTCATATGTGTCCAGTTTAAGGGTATTACACAGAAACACATCATAATAGCATGAATCAAATATGTCATTTATTCATTTACAATAAATGTCATAATGTACATCATTCTGATTGGAGCTAAGGGCATACACTATCTAACAAGATCTGGGAGGTTTGCCGTCGTTGCCACTTAGTTTCGGTTTCAAGGAGGAGATAAGCAGTTTCCAAAGCCAGATTGGAATGAGAAGAAGCAAAGAGGAAGAAGAAAATAAAAAGAATGAGTGGGAGAAATAAAGTGAGAGAGGTCTGGGTTCAGATCTAACGATGTGGTGGTGACAAAATGGAGGGAGAGAGAAAATGGGGGAAAGTGAGTGAGGGAGAGAGAGAGAGTGATCAGAGGGTGTGAGGAGATTACCGCCACCTCCTCCTCTGTTTCGATCAAGATGACTGTGAATAGTGAATTCTTGACCAAAAAAAAGAGAAGAGGAAGAAGAAGAAAGAGAAAAAGAGGATAGAGGGTCCTCGGCAACGGTGGAAGAGGAATAGAGGGTTTGCCTCTGCACCAAAGACCAGACCATCAGATCTGAGTTCATCATCTAAGAGATATGCAAAAACCCTCTGTGGTCTAAGAGATATCTCAGATCTGAGATATAGGCAGAAACCCCCTTGCCAAAATCACTTCATCTTCTCCACTCGAAGCAAGCGCAAACCAGCGTAGTAACCTCCCTCCACCGGAGATTACCAACAATAGTAGAACCAGTCTATGTCCAATCTGCCCAAACCGAAAGGACATTTTTGACGATACAAGAGTATATTAAGGATTTTTAAAAAATATAAAGATCACGTAATAATTTTATGTAGTTGTCAAAAACAGTAAAGGTAGCATTAGTCAATTTTCAAATAAATAAGGATATACTAAGTCAATTACCAAACCATAAGGGTAATTTAAGAAATTTGCCCAATAAAAAATGATTTTAAGTAGAGATCATCAATTGAGGGCAGTTTCAACATTTGTGTTAACGAGTCTTCCGTGAAAAGAGGAAAGAGGAACACGTTGGCTCTGTTTCGTTGAGCTGTTTTGTTGTTTAATCTTCCGAATTACATGGAAGAAGTTAAAAGTGCAATTTGAAAAAAGTTATATGATTTTTTTTTTTTTTTTTTTTTTGTCTAGCAGTCTTTCAACTGGCTAGTGACAGCCAAATTGGGCTTTGCAGATTTAAATCATACATAATTGTATTCCTTGCAGGGCCAACCTCCCAAAGTCAGAAGCTGCAGCTTAAAAACCCTCCCAAAAGAGCATGTAGTTGACCTTCATGGGCTAATCCTATGTTCAAGAAATGGGAATAATTTTTAAAACTAATAAGTGAAAAAAGTGATCTACCTCCAACTCAATCCAATCCCAAATCAACTCACGTTACATCTCTTACCAGCAAACTGTTCCCATATCCATACTTACAAAACACCACCGCTGTGTACTGAGAATATACTCTGCATTTCCTATCCACAAACTGTTCCGACATCCATACCCATAGCACACTACATGTTATTCTTGGAGATATTCCCAATACCCAAACATGAATGTAGGAACAGTTTGCGGGTAGGAGATCCGAGCTCAAAGTCAAGTTGCACCCCTACCCAAATATGAGTTTTCTGCACTAGGTTAAACTTGAAATCAAGGCCTTCAGCTCATCTTGGGCTTGAAAACCAGATCTTAACCTAAACTTGGATTGTGATGAGTTGAAGCCTTTGGTAGCCCAAGCCCAACCCAATCCAACCAACTTCCTATAATGTATACATACAAACATGACACATACATTATGTGCATGTGTGTGTATGCTCATAGTCTAACAAGGGATATAGCATTACAGGCAAGGATCAAAATTTGGATACAATATTATCTAATATCGAGCGTATCGTATTGTATCTTTTGATTTCCAATACACATGTTCTGAGGTGTTTACAGGAATTTATTTTTTTTAAATAATATATACAATTATATTTAAAATCAAAAAGTAAAAAATAAATAAAATGAGAAAAGTACAAAAATACCCATACAACTCTGCCAATAGTGTGTCAATACTTTGAACGACAATTACAGGATTCATGTAACCCAGCCCATCTAATTGGGACCAAAGTTCAAAATACCGATACACCCGACCAGTAGAGGCATATCAGGGATCAAGCAGTATCAATAGCTTTTTGTATTTTTTTTTTTTTTTCAGATTTGGTTCAGAATGTCTGGTTTATATTCAATCCACCCCCTGAACCGGTCAAAACACCAAAATACCCCTGTAAATGTGCATTGGAATGCCCCCGATACAATATGTATCAGGCCGTATATTGAACATTGGTTGGGATGTGGCTTAGATGATCATGAATCATGATGACCCTCTCGTTAGGGATAATAATGTCAAATTTGGACAGGACATAAAATCGTTTTGTGATTGGATCATGATTGAATGGTTTGATTTTCTGATTCAATCTTTCACTCCTTTAAATCAAGATGTAAAAAATGGAAAACAAGAAAATTGAAAATGGTTCCAAATTTTCTTTTGGCTACTGGTTCTCGATTCTCAAGGTTCCGTTCGATCGTTCAAGTTGGTCCAAGTTTGACATGAGTTAGACACAACCAGAGAATATTGGGTTAAGCATTAGTTTTCATCCAATACCTTCCAATTTAGCAAATAGTATCCCATGACCTAAAGCTTGGGGTGATCATTGCTAACATGCCTTGGAAGGCCTGGGCGGGCCCACATACAAGCCCTACTGGCCCCATGACTAAAATTTATAGGCCTGGCAGGCCCAGTTTACCATGGAATATTAATATATTATACATATTAAGCCTGGCATATATTTCAAGCTATGCCAAGCCCCCATTACATAGAGCCCATAATACCAAGTACACCACCATGGTCGCGGCAGATGTGCTTTCAAGTTTCAAGAGGTGTGAAGAGAAAACAGGTAGCGAACTCGAAAGACAGTTATCATGGAGTAGGGGATTAAAGGGGCATTCAAAAAAACATTTCCACTCGAGTAAGATCTCTTCTCTTGGAAGTTCAATCGCGAAATCCATTCTAACTTCTCTTCTATTCCCAGATACAGGAAAACAGGGTAATGGGCGCCCCCCACTAGTGCAGTGACTGGTGATTGCTATACCTGTACTGGACTCTGGATAAACAATTGAGATCGCCTGAAAACTCTGCTCGATAAGGGATGAAAGCCATCGACCGCCCGCTCCCTCAATCCTGACTACGACCCGGATGAAGACAACTTCAATGGCTCCATTTATGCTATCAACCCCAAAGCTAGTCCAGATCCAGTTGCAAATGTAGACGATGATGTTGCTGTGACGTCCACCACTGTCAAGATTGTCGCAGTATATTTGGTTTTCTCGTTTGATTCCACGTTCCCTGACATAGTAGGATGTCGTTGCTTTATCCTACTAAATGAATTCTTAGAGAAATCATTTATTTTCAGTTCAGCAACTTCTCTCTTGGCTCCTGCAAACGTTTAAAGCTTAAACAATTATAAACAAGTAAAACTCTTCACTGGGTCACATTATAAGTTTTCATTTAGTAAAAGAAAATACTATCTTTAAATTCTTTCAATAAGTAGATGCAATTCCCACTGAGGCACTGACCTAGATCAAAACCCGCCTTCACCCTTCACCCTTCCCTCCACCCCAGTTTGCCTAACAAAAGGGGAAAACAACGTAAGCTGGGAGAATTTACACAACAATACCATTCAGGAAGCAATATTTCAATTGTGATGTCATCATACATGGCACCATGTTACTATGGCATTGCCATCAAACAACCAAATCATGATTCAAGTAATTCATTATAGAATATCAACTTACTTGGGCTTGGGTTCAACTATTGTAACTTCAAAAATGGGAACTAATCAAGCATTTCATTCAGCTTCTCCATCCTCAGCTCTGGCATCTTGATTGTCCACATCAACATCCATTTGATCTTGTGCTTCATCAATATCATCATCATCATCCCCATCTGCATAAACTTGGGAACTTACCACTTGACCTGACAAGTCCTTGTGTTTTAGATTGCCTGTTACAATACGAGACAGAGGAGAAACCAGTTACGCCATTCAAGTGGTTCCTTAAAATGTCAAACATCAAGTGGAAAATGAGATACACCTAAGCATGAACTACAGGACAATGACGCTTGAGATAACATGCCAGTTTGCGTAACCATATAATGCAGAATATTTAATGAGCCAAGATACAACAGGAGCAGACATATCCAGTATAAGCAGCAAAGATGTTAGTACTTGGTAGTGGTCCAGGAGTGCATACATCCACAAACATAGAAGGGGGAAAAGAAAAGAAGAGAAAATAAAAGGTTCTAACAGAATGCCCAATGTCCAAAGAAACACGGCAAGTCTATTATGTGGGACATACCCATCCAGAAACTGCATCCATTTGATGTATTATGGAGGAGAGCCTTCACTCGGAACAAATAGCGCTCCATTGACCTTTTTGTAGCAGGAATTTTGGTGGTGATCATTGTTTGTTTCAAGCCCTCCAAAAAAATGGGAGTTAGGAGATAAATATAAAATAGACTAGTGCTGAGTAGATGTTAAAATTGATGTTAAAATATGCAAGACTAACCTTGGCCTCAGAACAAAGTGTTTGTATTGTCCTTGTTGCCTTTTGAAGCTCTTTGACCTGAATCAAATTATAAGCCATAGATAGGTAAGAAATTACCCTTTGAGGAGAATAACTAGAATATATGTTTATTTTTAATCTTACCAATTGGATTATAATGTCACTGTGCACATGAAAGTGGATCTCCAGGAAGTCAAAAACTGTGGAATAATCCAATTCAGTGTACTGAATAATTCATCTTAGATTGATTACCCCCACATAAAACAATAAGTATGATTACCTTTTAGAAAAGAATCAACAAACTTCCCACCATGCTTGACTGCCATGGCATGCACAGTTACCTATATCATTTTCAATGTCAGTATTAATCCACTTTTATCTTTTATGTTAATTTTAAGCAGTTAAAAATAATAAATCCATACAAAAAAAATTAAAAGATGACCAAGAGAATTTTTTTATTTTGTTTGCTTAATTACCTTGTCATGAGTCTTGCACATGTTGACTAATGATACAACCACATTCACACATTGTCGTAATTTAATCAGCACTTCTTTTACAGTTTCAAGTTCAACATTGGCTCTGGGTTTTCGTAACAGAACAACTTCCTTAACCTACAGGAAAGGAAGAAAGATTAAATCTCCATAAGTTTAATAAAGTGGTCAATTTTGAAAGATGTAAAGAAAGAATTGGAGCAAACCAGATTGTTTAGAATAGCAATGTTTTCCTCGTGCTGCAATACAACCACCTTTGTAAGAATCTCCATTTAGAAGAAATAAACTCAACTAGCATAACAATGAGAGATAGAGACATGACTAGCATTACCAGAACCCGATACCATACAACAAATGTTGAAGGGCGTAGTGTTCGGAAACCATGAGTAGCATCTTCCATGTTTTTAGTTCTGCAGGAAGGCACCTAAAAGAGAGAACGAGATATAAACTATGTACCAAAGTAGCAATTGGTTGCAATGTTGAATTATGAATCATGAAAAGTCTTTGAGGAAAAAAAGAACCACCTGAGGCAAGATAGAGCAGGAAAGTTCATCCAGTAGATCAGAAGTGGATTCGCCATTTTCCAAGTAGATGTGCAATATCTTCTGTATTATCTCTCCCTGGAAAGGTCAGCAAAATAAAATAACTGTGGTCAAATAGTAAACCATATCATAGAATTGCAGAAATTTTATCTAGATAAAAGGATAAAATTCACTTAAGGAAGAATAGAAGATATAAACATAATGAAATAAGCTCACTTTGTTCTTTGAGCCATTTTCAAGAGTTTCATAGTCCAAGTCTTGCATTAACAACTTCTTAGCAGAACAGCCAAGTCTCTTGCGCAGAATAGGATGGACTTCATGGAGAAGTCCCATACGTATATTTTTCCCTTTTCCTTCAGAAAACTTATCAAGGGATGAGCAGACGGACATCACAACTGATTCTAGAGTAACTAGAACTTCTGATGCCAGCAAAAATGAAATGGAATGTTCTGCATGGGATGGACATGATTATAAATGCCATGCAAAGCTTCAGAAACTATCAAGTTATAAAATAAAACACGAAATATAATAGTGAGGTTATATTAAACCACAATATAAAAGATATGTTATATTACCGATGTCTAAGACACCTTCCAGGAAAGAATAAGCTCCACAATATAAATAGTCGATGTTCCCAGGTGAGGAAATTGGTTGGACTTTTGATAAAAGGCTATCTGGTAGTTTGTTTGGCTGGAAGGCTTCAAGCAAATCTGAGAGGACTAGTGAGTCCATCTGAATATTAGGAAGTTTTAGCATCTGCAATAAGAAACAAAACGTATCAAAGGCATGCCTACTGGACGAACCTAAAAGAGAAAACTCAGGATGAAAATGTATGTTATCTAGGGTTCTTAGAGGCAAAGCTTTAACTTTTCCGTTGCTAATGAGCAGAGAGAGAGAGAGAAGGTACTTTGCTGAAGCAGTGAAGAATTTCTCTGAATATTGAACCAGCAACTGAAGATTTTGAGACCACCAATTCACATATTTCTGGGTTCCCCGCAGAAGCAGACTGAATGCTCCAATGTTCTTGACAAGTTTCAGTTCCTACACCACTTCTTATAAGATAACTAAAACATAGAAATGATCCAGGTTTATCCAACTAGATAAGATGCAACTTTACCTTCCTTCAGAATACAAAGTGCAGCATCAAAATGTTTTTTGAGACTTGGAAATAGTGGCTTTATCTTCTGCACAAACTCATTCACTGTCATCCTGCTGAAACCAGAAGGAGCCCTCGAGCATCCAACTGGAAATTGTTTGCTTGGAGGAATCAAATGATCTAGCTTCTTATTAAGATCACGTAAAAGGTAGAGATGAAGGGGTAACTGGTATAGAAGCTAACCATCAGTCTGTGACAAACTGAAAAAATCCATTTGTAGACATGAATTCATCTATCACAATCTTTATAAGAACAAAAGATTACCTCGGCTGCAGGATCTGCACAACAAGAATCTTGATTCTGCATCACAAAAGAAACATTACACTGCATCAGCAATCATGGTCAGATTCATCAGTATATCATATAAGCAACACTAAGATGCTCATAAACACTTACATTATACTGTGTTTTTTTATTTTGAAAATGGCTAATGGTTGTGTTAGGTGGCATGAGGTTAGGGGCATCCATGTCTTTTCAGTATGTTTTATTTGTTTATGTCCCTCTTGTAGTTGAACGTTACATATATAGCAGCCAATTGGTGGGTGAAGTAACTTTCTTTTCTCCCATTTATTCTTCTCTATATATTATTTCTGCTTGTAGAATACATCCAAGTAAGAGTTAACCCATATGATGTTGTATGAGATCTGTTTGAAGCGAGTGATCTCTTCTATGAAACATCTTTAAGGTAGTGATCACAAATCTCTTCTAAGAGTTTATCTGCTGCTTTTTTCTCCCTCTGTTTCTCTTCCTAGATTCATATTCTCTATTCAAGAGTTCAAATCAGAGTCTGGTGACTATGAAGTTCTATACATGGTGGTTTATGCCCTTTGATTAATGGTTTAAAAAAGGAGCATAGCTGCTTTTTGTGGATCCCATACTTAATGATTTGTCAAGAAGTTCTTTTTGGTAGTGTTTTGGGCAATGGAATGCTGCAGCTGAAGAAATTAATTGGTTTTTCAGATTTATGGTGTGCAACCGATGCGTATGCTATGAATTGGTTAAATTCTTCAGGTGCATTGCTGTTTCTATTAAATTTTTTTGTTCTCTCCATTCGTGTAATTGAAAGTTGCTTTTTGGACCTTCTTGTTATTTTTCTCAAGTTTTGTAAATGCAAGAAAAAACTATTATTTTTCTTATTAAGAAGAAGGCCTATTTTTTCAGGAGGGGTCCCATGGTATACGTTGTTTGCTGATGATGTGATGTTAATCAATTAAACCAAAGAAGGATTACACGTAAAATTAGATCAATAGACAAATACCTTAGAACCAAGAGATTTTAAAATAAGGAGTAACAAAATATGTGCAATATAAATTTAATGACAATAAGAGTAGAAATCAGGTCAGGCTATAATGCGGATTGGAGACCAAGAGACATCTCAATGTGACATTGTTAGAGCCCAAGAAGGCACTCCAGCCTCAAGCCAGCAGGCCCACACAGGTAACCAGGCCTAGGGAACAAGCATAGATGTGAGCCCAAAACTTTACACTCCTCCCTTGTGATATGTCTATACACGCAAGCCACGCCAGGACTCTCCCCATGCATAACGTGAATGTAATGATGATAAGAGTAGTGCATCAATTCTATTAAAGGGTCAGGGTGTAGTGGGAGCAGGGTATCCAAAATAGTAACTAACTCATTCTCCCCCCTCTTCTTCCTCTCCCTTTCTTACCCTGTTCTCTCTTTTTCTTCTAGAGGAAGAGCTCCCTTGAAGAAAATCAGTTTGTTGGGTTCCATCATTTGGTATCAGAGTCCCAATGACCCACCATGCCCACCACTCGCTCATCCCCACAAGATGATAGGGTTGATCGAATAGAAGTGGACATCCACAGGATCTCCAATGAACTGAAGGAGATTAAGGACACCCTCTCCGTGGTGGCATCCCAATTTGAGAAAATATCTCAACCTTAAAAGGACACCAACCAGGAAGGATTTAGCAACAGAGCAGCCCGCCAAACAGGAACCTTCAAGGCTTCAACATCCAAACTTCCAAGCTGGGGAATTTCCAATATTTTCAGGTGATGACCCTTCCCCTTGGATCAATCGTGCTGAAAGATACTTCAATTTTCATGAGATTTTGGCAGGCAGAGAGTTCAGATTGCTCCCATTCATCTGGATGGCGAAGCAAGCCTCTAGTATCAATGGTACCGTAGCTCCCACCCCAAACTCTCTTGGCTTGACCTAGTTGAGGCCCTACAAATTAGATTTGGGCCTTCAAGCTTTGAGGGTTTTGATGAAGCTCTATCCAAAGTAAAACAAATAGGCATCATTTGAGAAAACCAAGTAGAATTTGAATGGCTTTCCATGAGGGTGCATGGCTGGCCAAAGAAGGCCCTGACCGACTGCTTCATCGAAGGTCTGAAGGAAGATATCCAACTGGAGGTGAAAGCTTTGCAGCCCACCTCAATCCTAGCCGCAATAAGTTTATCCCGATTACACAAAGAAAGATTGAATCGACTCAAAAAAAACCCTCGACCCAATCTACCTAGATGAGCCCCAAAAGCTGCTCTACCAAAACCTAAGTTCACCCTGGCTCAACCAAGCAACCCATCCACTCTACCTATTAAGAAACTTACATGGAACGAAATGCTGACCCACCAAGATAAAGGGTTGTTTTATAATTCTGAAGAAAAGTTAACCCCAGGTCACAAATTCAAGGCCTATCAACTATTTCTCCTCCACACTAAAAATGAGTTGAAAGTACAATAAATCTGATCTGATTTGAAATTTGTGATAAAAAGAAGAAAAGGAAAAGTTTGTGTAGAAAAGAGAAGAGAGAGGTTGAAGAGAAGCCAAAAGTAGTGATCTGGCCGCCCCTTTCACTATCTTATATACTCATAATTAAAAAAGAATACAATGACAAGTATACCCTTAGTAAGTCGACGATTACTTAAAACACAAGTACACACTCTTAACCAAACATAAACTCATGGACATTAGGCCCAATAACTCTAGCAAAACTGTAAAAATAAAAACAAATATTATCAGCCCATTCTCAACACTCCCCCTCAAATTGGGAATAGATGTCACACATTCCCAACTTGTGTATCATGCTCAAGCTCGTTTCTTGCAACACTTTTTGTAAGAACAACAACTAGTTGTAAGTAAGATGTAACATATGGTAAGCACTTCTCTGAATGTCACCCTCTCCCTTATAAAGTGTCTATCCACTTCTATATGCTTTGTCCTATCATGTTGAACTAGATTGTGGGCAATGTTAATTGTTGTTTGATTGTCAGAGTATAGCATCATAGGGGCTCTTCTGCCTCAATTCCAATCTCTCCTAACATGGATCGGACCCAGAGGAGCTCTGAGACACCATGTGCCATGGCTTTGTATTCAACTTCTGCACTTGACCTTGCTATAACTAATTGATTCTCACTATTCCTTGAAACTAAATTACCTCCAACAAGAGTGCAAACTCCTTATGTAGATCTCCTGTCATCTATGCACCCTTCCCAATTGACATCTATTTAAGCCTCTAACTTCAAATATCCATGATCAACAAACAATATGCCTCTACCTGGGTGTCCCTTCAAATAGGCAAGTATCATGTCAATAGCATCCCAATGCTAAACTCGTGAGGCATGCATGTATTGACTCACTACACTCGCTACATAAGAGATATCCGGTTGTGTCATGCATAAATACAACAACTAGCCCACCAATCTCCGATCTCCAATACCTTCCAACATCCTTCACTAGCTTACCGTCTGAAGCATTCATCTTGTGATTCTGATCAATAGGTGTATCAACTGCCCTCGTCCCTAGCTTTCATGTCTCTTGTGGTAAGTCCAAAACATACTTCCTATGTGAAATGAAGATCCCGTGCTTGGACCTTGCCACCTCAATGCCCAGAAAATACTTCAACTCCCGAAGGTCCTTAGTCTCAAACTCCTTGTGCAAGTTCCTCTTCAAGGTATCAATCTCACTCAGATCATTTCCTATGACTACGATGTCATCCACATACACTATCAACACGGATACCAATGATTCCCTCCTTTTTACAAATAAAGGATGACCAGATTGAGTTTGAGTATAGCCAAATATAGTCAATGCACTTCTAAACCTGTCAAACCAAGCTCTAGGTGATTGCTCCAAACCATATAAAGACTTCTTTAATCTGCATACCTTTCCTTCAGCCACATCACTATAAAAACTAGCTGGAAGATCCATGTACACCTCCTCATGCAAGTGTCCATTAAGAAAAGCAGTATTACATCAAGTTGGAAGAGGAGCCAAGAGTAGGAAGCTGCTAGTGATAGGAGAATCTGAATTGAACTCATCTTGTACATTTCTATCCCATAAGTCTAAGTGTACCTTTTAGCAACCAGGCTCGCCTTGTACCTTTCTATGCTTCCATCAACCTTGTACTTCATTGTATAAAGCATAAACCCATCTACATCCAATTGTCTCCTTGCCATTAGGTAAATCCACAATCTCCCATGTTTGATTTTTAACCAATGCTTTCATTTCCTCCTACATAGTTGTCTTCCACTTAGGTTTGGAGAGAGCCCCACTAACACTCCTGGGTATAAACAGAGAGTCAAGGGAGGAAAGAAAGAAGGGCTCAATCAAGGGAGGAAAGAAAGAAACACAAAGTCCTAGGTATAAATACAGAGTCAATTCCAATCTTCTTCTACTACTACTACCAATACTTTTTCTTTTCTTCTTTTCCTATAACAAAAATAAGGGCTCAGTCCCTATATCTTTTGAATTTTATTTTCCTTCTTTTCCTTCTCATGAATATGCTGATTTTCTATACTTTAATATGAACTTTATACTTTTCTTATGAAAATTATGAATAATTATTAAGGAAATATGGTTATGGTTCCTAGGGAACTACCCTAGGATCTATGTTTTTAACATAAAAACTAGGCGGCCCCCCTGTCGCCTAGCCTCGCCTTGGCGCCTTGAATACTATAATCATGCCCAATTTGTCACATAGTTCATTGTGCCGCAAGTATGGAAGTCCTTTTGTGAGAACATCAGCCAGTTGCTCCTTGGAGTTGACATAAGGCATAAAGATTTCACCCTTTTCTAATTTTTCTCTTATGAAGTGCTTGTCCACTTCAATGTGCTTTGTCCTATTGTATAGGACAGGATTGCTAGCAATGCTTATGGCCGCCTTATTGTCACAGTAGAGGGACCTAGGGTTGTGAATAGTAACCCCAAGCTCCCCTAGAAGATTTTTCAGCCAAAGTACTTCAGCCACCCCATATGCCAAAGCCCTATACTCCGCTTCAGCACTTGACCTTGCAACTATGCTTTGTTTTTTACTTCTCCATGTCACTAAATTTTCTCCCACAAACGTGCAATACCCACTTGTGGATTTTCTATCATCCATAGCACCTGCACAATTAGCAATTGTATAGATTTCCACTTTCAGATGGTTATGTTTACTGAACAGCAAACTAGTTCTTGGATACTTCTTCAAATATCTGAGAAAACTCTCTATAGCCTCCATGTGTGGTCTCTTAGGGGAATGCATGAATTGGCTTAGGACCCCAACTGAATAAGTAATGTCCAAACGTGTCATAGACAAATAAAGCATCCTTTCCACTAATCTTTGAAACAGTTTTACATCTTTCAGAGGTTCAGCATTGTTAAGTTGACTGTTTTTATGTATTGTTGGTTCGGCTGATAAGCGTACATGTTAGTTAGTATTGGGTTTTAAGCTGTTAGGTACTGGGCCTTTGTTATTGGGCCTAAGTCTGTTTAGTGTTTTAAGCAGTCTGGGTGTCCCATCACTAATCGGGGGCATTCCAGACATTTAATGTAACACTGTATTGTAATCTACTATAAATAATAGTACTGTCGACTGGGTTACTCAATTCGACATTCTCAGCACTTGTTTGCCTTCACCTCTCTTCTACTACTTCAGCTACAACCTTTYARCAAACA
>NW_010729415.1:165531-203714 GCF_000365185.1 Nelumbo nucifera | reverse complement strand
TTGATTCTTTACAGCCCACTTTGGCTTCCCATAGAGCTCCCAGCATGTGTTGCGTGCATGTCTTCAACACCAACAATGGGAACACCACAACTAGTCCTTGCCATCAACCTTCTTGGAATTACTCTTCTTTCCCATATTGTTACCACCCATTGCAGCTAATGCCACCTATTGCTCCCCCTCAGTTGTAACCATCACACTCCGTCTACTTTCCTCAGACTAGACAAGGGCATACACTTCTTGAACTGAAGGCAACTCTCTATTCCCCAAAATCTGAACTCTTAGAGGTTCATATACGGGGTTTAGTCCCAACAAGAAAGCAAAAACCTGCTATTGAGAGACCAACATCTTATAGGCTTTAGCATCATCATCATGTTTCCACTCTATAGCCCAGTAGTAGTCCAACACCTTCAATACTGAAGTAAGGGTTGAATAATAGGTTGACAAACTATGGTTACCTTGTTTACAGGTTGAGGATTCAACTTGTAACTGGTAAATCTTGGCATAGTGTCTTTGCTCAGAGTAGGTAGTTTTGGCCTTTTCCCACATTTCACTAGTCCCACCTATCATGTTTAGTTGTCCCACTCTTAGGTTCTTTGACTCTCCCATTTATGTAACCAGCTTTTCCCCTAGTTATAACATAAAGTTTTACGCCTTTCGCCCACATCAGGTAGTAAAAGCCATTTAGAGGGGTAATTGGCATAGGAAACATCATATTTTCAACTCCCATACTAGTTGTACTACAGTCCAAGAACTTAAGTTCTACTCACCATTGGACCACACACTACATATACCAAACAAACGCAGCAGATACCTGTGACAAAAGGGATCACACACCCCTATACAGTAACTGTATGAAGGTACAAGCACCAAAAAAGGAGCCTTCACAGCATTGGCTATCTCTAACTAGGGTTTCCTTGGTGTCACGACCAAGGAGGAACCCAGAAAAAACAGTAAATTAGTGTTCTGACCAGTCTGATTAGGGCTTCTTGTCTTCACTGTCCAAGAAATCAGAAATCTGGATCAAGAGAATGTGATTCAGAGAGAAAAAAGGATTCCCATCACCCAGAACCTTGCTCTAATACCATGATTTCTTCTAGAAAAGAGAGAGAAAGAGGAGAGAGATGTTTGAGAGCCAAAAATCTGGGTGGTGGCGCCCAGCTTCTTATTTATAACAACATGAAAAGAATAAAAGAAAAGTACATCTTTACCCTTGGCGGCACACCCTAATAAAAAACATTAAATAAAAGCTAAGAACATGCTGACAGCACCCTAAACTAACATCAGAAAACAACTCTAACAGCAGAAAATAACAACTCTAACAACAACGACAAAAGACCGATTCCCAATTCCTTTGATTGATGAGCCGTTTGATGAACTGAAGCATGCCATATATTTCTCTAAGTTGGACCTATGGTCTTGCTATCACCAAATTCATGTCTTTTTATCAATATAACCAAATTCATGTTCATCCAGAGGATATCCATAAAACAGCATTTCAGACCCACGATGGCCATTACAAATTTGTGGTCATGCCATTTGGCCTAGCTAACGCACCCTCTACATTCCAAAATTTGATGAACGATGTTTTTCCACCCCTATCTTACATGTTTTATACTAGTACTTTTCAATGATATTCTTGTATATAGCAGTGACTGGGCCTCTCATCCAAGGTTCAAAATTTCAATACGATATGCCCAACAGGGCATATCGTATCGTATCGGGAGCCGTTCAAAACCCCAAATAAGGGGTGTTTTGGGATTTGACTATTTTCAGGGGATAGGTATATGCTTAAAACCAACCTCCTGGTGAAATTTTGGAAAAAAAAAAAACTTAAAGAAGAAAGTAATAAAGTAGAAAAACACCCAATACGCCTGTTTTTGCGAATCGGGTGTATCGATACTTTAAACCATGCTCTCATCTAAAGCATTTAGAGATCACCCTGAGTTTACTCCGGCAACATCATCTTTATGCCAAACAAATCCAAATGTACCTTTGGGCAAACACAAATTCAGTATTTGGGCCATGTGATCACTGGGGACAAGGTGATGACTGACCTGGAGAAAATAGTGTCAATGACACAATGGACCCAACCCAAGAATGTCAAGGGTCTCTTTGGTTTCATTGGACTAACAAGGTATTATTTGAGATTTATTAAGGGGTACGCTTCATTGGCCGCTCCACTCATGGCTCTACTAAAGGACAACTTCACACATTACCTGATTTTACCAAGCCATTTGTGATTGAAGGTGACACCTTAGGAAAAGGAATTGGTGCAGTCCTATTACAAGAAGGGCACCCAGTTGCTTATTTTAGCAAGACACTCTCAGCCCTAGCTTAATTAAAGTCAACCTATGACAAGGAGCTTATGGCCTTAGTTCTCAGTCTAAAAGTGGAGAGCTTACATCTTGCGGTGCAAATTTACAGTGTGAACTGACCAACAAAGTCTAAACATCAAATGGAGCAAAGAACCCTCAACTTAGAACAGCATAAATGGTCTGGCAAGTTAATGGGCTTTGACTTCATCGAGTACAAACTAGGACCATCCAATATGGTAGTTAATGCCTTATCTAGAAAAGAAGAATTAGACTAAATGATTGTATCCAAATCCCACTATCCTATGTCGGATCATATCAAAGAAGCCCAACAAGATGGTGACTTGAAGCTCATACGCGAACAGCAAGAAACAGACCCAGGCTGAGTTGCGGGGTACTCCATGAAGGCCGGATTTGTTTTATAAAGGCAAGTTGGTGGTAGCTACAAAATCTATCTACCACAACGAGCCCTTGAAGATGTTCCATGACTCTGTAGAAGGCAAAATCAAGGATGGTGAGGATTTACAGGCGCCTAGTAGCCCATTTCTATTAGCAGAGAATGAAGGCAATGCAGGACTTTGTAGCAAGCTGCCACAACTTGCCACACCCAGAAATACCAGACCCAATCACCAACTGGACTACTCCAACCACTCCCAATTCCAGATCAGGTATGGACGAAATTGCCATGGCTTTTATTACCAGTTTGCCTAAGTCAGGAGGTAAATCTGTTATTCTTGTTGTTGTGGGTCAGTTAAGCAAGTATGCCCACTTCATTGCACTCTCTCGCCCCTACATAGCAACCCAAGTAGCACAAGCTTACATACATGAAGTTGCTAAGCTTCACAGGACTCCCACAGCTATAATCACTGACAAAAAACCCCATGTTTGCAAGTTGGTTCTGGGAAGAGTATTTCAAAGCTCAAGGAACCCACACCTACCACTCCACCAGCTACCATCTGCAAACAGACGAGCAACCTGAGGTGGTGAATCGTTGTTTGGAAACATACCTCAAGGGCTTTGTTGGAGAAAAGCCCACACAATAGCTTAAGTGGCTCCCATGGATCGAATTCTAGTATAACACCACATACCATGTCACCACGGGAACAGGAACCACCCCATTCAAGATCCTATATGGGAGGGAACCACCCTCGGTGCTGCCATATGAGAAGGGAACATCAGCTGTTGCTAAAGTTGAAGAGCAACTGATAGCTCGGGATGAGGCTCTGGCCTAACACTATATGAAGTCACAGTATGATAAAAAGCATCACTGTGGAGTATCAAGTGGGAGATTTGATTTTCTTGAAGTTATAGCCATATAGACAGTCTTCACTTTCACTAGACAAGAGGGCATGGCAGAAGTTTTCTCCAAGATTCTTTGGACCATTTAAAGTCCTAAGTAGAGTGGGAATTGTATTACAAACTAGATCTCCCAGCTAATGCTCGTCAAAATCCTATCTTTAATTTTTCGCTCCTCAAACCAATGTAAGACTGATGTAGTCTTGCTGAAGCCCCTACTACAAAGTTCAGTGAAGATAGACAATTAATGGTCGAGCCAGTTGAGATAATACACCTGCAGTCTTTCAGAAAATATAGAAAAGAAAGAATGGAAGGAAGAGAAAGGAGAAGAAAGAGGTTTCAGCAGTAGGTTGTGGAAGAAGAAGAAGAAGAAGAGTTCAAACCTCACTCTCTAGCCCCCTTGATCTCTTTTACTAACTTATTTCTAAAATTAAGAACAACTACTTGGATGCCCTTAATGGGGTGGCCAACACAAAAGAAATAATTAAAGAAAACAAAAAGAAAGCCCATAACCAACAAACATAACCTTAAACACTACTTAAGTATTTGATCTCAAATTCAGAACTGAAAAACTTCTTGAGAGCACTATCTTCTTCTATACCACTACCAGTAACCACAATATCATCTACATAAACAACAAGGAGTGTCACCAGGGAACTTCTTCTCTTAACAAAGAGGGTATGATCTAATTGAGTTTGAGTGTAGCTGAACTGAACAAGAGCAGTCCTAAACCTGTCAAACCAAGCACATGGAGATTGTTTCATGGCATAAAGTGATTTCTTCAATCTACACACCTTACCTTGCATCTCCTTGCCATATATACCAAGAGGAAGGGACATATATACCTCTTTAGTGGAATCACCATTCAGGAATGCATTCTTAACATCAAACTAATACAGAGGCCAATCATAGCTCACTACTAAGGATAAAAGGACTCTCACCAAAGTCATTTTAGCAACTGGAGAAAAGGTCTCAAAGTAATCTATCCCATATACCTGGGTATATCCCTTAGCAACAAGGCAAGCCTTATACCTCTCAATTGACGCACCTAAACGATACTTGACAATGAAAACCCACTTGCACCCAACAGGTTCCTTCCCAGCTAACAAGTCAACAATATCCCAGGTATTGTTTTTATAAAGGGCTTTTATTAAAGTCCTCATAGCATCCCTCCATTCTGGTGTGGCTAAGGCTTCAAAAATAGACTTTGGGATGGGTTGAGAGGAAATGGAGGCTAGAAAGGCATAGTAGGATGGGGACAACAAGTTGTAGGAAAGGTATTTGGAAATACAATGAGCTATAATTTCCTCTTACCTTTTCTCAAGGCAATGGGTAGATCAAGGTCTGGAAATGAGGGTGCTAGTGTAGGAGGTAATGCAAATGTCCTCTCTTCAGTAATTAGAAGTGCTTGAGACTCAACTAGATGTGTGGGATCAACCTATGTTTGCCTTAGCCTTTGCTACTGGTACCACTTCTGGAGAATAGGATGAGTGATAAAAATAGCAAGACTAGCAAGAGGAGGGGGAGGAGCAGGAATGAAAGACCTCAAAGGAGAGGATCCCTCCATGGGAATGGGGGTAATTGTGAAGGGCTCAACACAAGACTCAACTGGAGTTGGAAAAGGAAGGGATAAAGAAAACAACTCAAGAGATCTCTCCCCCTCAGAATGTCGATTATAAAAAGGAACTAACTCTACAAAGGTGACATCCATGGAAACAAAACGGGTGCCACTAATGGGATCAAAACAATAGTACTCTTTCTATGTGGAAGCATAACCAAGGAAGATACACTTCTGAGCCTTTGGGTCAAACTTATGTCTCTTAAAACTAGGAATGCGGACATTACAAGTGCAACCAAAGACCTATAAAGCAATGGAGAAAATCTCAACACCAGGAAAAGAGGACTCTAAAAGGAGATTTTAACCCCAAGACTCGAGAAGGCATGTGGTTAATAAGGTAGGTAACTGTTAAAACAGCATCACCCCAAAACTTCATAGGAACATGGGTAGCAAAAAGGATGCTCCTTGCAACTTCCACAATATGTCTACTTTTCCTCTCTGCTACTCCATTTTGTTGTGGAGTGTGGGCACAAGAACTCTAAGGAACAACCCCAAACTTCTCAAAATAGGAGGTAAGGTCCTCAAAATATTCCTTAGCATTGTCTGATCGGAATATTTTGATGCAAGTGTTAAACAAAGTGAGTTGGTGTTCATGGAACTGTTGCACAAGTTTAGGTACTTCAGCACAAGAGCGCATAAGGTAATCCAAGTATATTGTGAAAGATCATCAATAAACAGGATGAAATATCTATAACCACCCATACACGGTAAATGGTAAAGCCCCCACACACCAGAGTGAATAATATTAAAAGGAATAGTCGATCTTTTATTACTTGAAAGATAAGTGTTCTTACAATGCTTTGAGAACTCACAAGACTCACAATGTAGACTCGATAGACTGATTCCTTTAAATAAATCTGGGAACAAATGACTCAATGTAGAAAAAAGACAAATGACCCAAATGACTATGACATAACATAATACGACTAGTGGACTTTGAAACAAATGCAATTCTCCTAGGTTGTACTTGGGTCTGTTTAGGCATGTCTAACAGATAGAGATCCCATTCGCCTCATGGCCACTCCCAATCACCTTCTGAGATTTCATGTCCTGAAACACACAATATGAAGGGAAAAAGGTAACACTACAATTCAGGGATTAAACAAATTATTAACTAAAAGAAAATTGGTATTAAGTTTAGGTACATGAAGAACAAATGAGAAGGTTAAGGCATAAGAGGTCTTAATGTCTCCCTTTCCCGTGATAGGGGCAAGAGAGCCATCAGCAAAGGATATGTTATCTTGGACAGAAAGGAGTTGGTACGAGATGAATAACTGTGAAACACTGGTCATATGGTTAAAAGCACCAAAATCAATTATCCAAGGGGTTTTATGAGTACCTGAGGCATAAACATGATGTGTAGTGGCACGAATACCTAAGTGAGCATATGTGGAGGAAGGAACGGTCTCTGAATGAGATGTAGCAATGGACTCCAAATGACTGATTATTCAGCCATACTTCTCATACGCAGCCCTGGCGGCTGCAAGTTGTTCTCCCACTAACTTCTTTCCACCCTATCCTTGTTCACCTTGTGAGGAGGTGGCTACATTTGCATTTCCACCTTTTTCCACCATTTTCTTTCTTGAGTCTGGCAGGAATGAGCTCTAGATGTAGCTTCCAACAAGTGTCTTTAGTGTGTTTAGGCTTCTTGCAGTATTCACAAATAACATCTTTCTTCCCAGTGTTAACCTTTGGCTTCATCTTGGCATTGGCATAGTGATCAACCTGCGGCTCGACAAACTGAACCTATCTTCTGCTCTCCTCACTGCTCACCATAGCATACACCTAAGACAAAGTCACCTCATCCTTTCCTGAAACATTCTACCTCACAATATCATCCTTCGAGTTGAGTCCAGTGAGGAACTCAAAGACCCAATTTCTCTCCACCAACTTCCTATATGTTTTTGCATCCTTTGTGCAACCCCAAACAACAGTCTCCATTAGATTAATCTCTTGCAAAAGAAATTCCAACATAGAGAAGTAGACAGCTAAGGGCTCCTCCCCCTGTCTTAGATTATTCACATCATGCTTCAATTTGTAGGCCCGAACAACATTAAGCTTTTGAGAATAGGTCTCTTGTACACTATCCCACATTTCTTTTACAGTTTCCATCCACAGGTAATGCTGACTAATGTGTTGTTGCATAGAATTCACTGACCAACCCACTATTGTGTAGTTTTCCTACATCCACCTTTCATAGGTAGGATCATCCTCCTCCAGTTTCTTCTTGCTCCCGGTAATGTAACCCCATTTTCCTCTACTACACACATGTATCTTAATAGATTGAGACCAAGCTATATAATTGGTCCCATCTAACTTCACAGTAGTCACAGCCCCAAAAAGATTCTCCACTAGCCCCCCATGTCAAAACCCAGAATTTGTGGAATATTTGGTCTCTCCTCCAGTTTGCTCCATTGAGTGAACGGATGCAAATGAAAATCAAATTAGGGTTTTACTAGGCTAGATTTACTGTTTTGAGCAAAGAACAACCCTTCAACCTCCCAAAAATAGGGTTTCACAGGACCCGACAAGATGGGGAGAAAGAGAGAAACTTCAACCTCTCCTACTAGAGGTTCCAGAACTCAATCCAACCAAAACCGCTCAATAGAAATCAAAAGGCTTACCTCTAATCCCCAAGCACCTGGTTCAAATTGTCTCTACAACATGTAACAAGATTTCTCCAGTTATCTAGGGTTTTCGGGAAAAGTCTCCAAGAACCTACTTGGGCTTCAACTAAGGATGAAAACCTCCACAAAAACTCTCCAAAAACCCTCCTAACTGGGCTGCATAAGTTGTTGATTGATCAACCAATCAGTTCTCCATACACACTGTGTAGTGTATGGGCAAAGAAAAGAGAAAGAAGTCGAAAGTGAGAACCTGCTCTAATACCAAGTTGAGAAACACATCTATAGTAATTCAGAAAACATAGGAAAAGAAAGAAAGGGAGAGAAAGGAGAAGGAAGAGGTTTCAACAATAGGTTGTAGAAGAAGAAGAGAAGAGAGAAAAGAAGAGTTCGAACCTCTCTCTCTCTAGCCCCCTTGATCTATTTTATTAACTTAATTCTAAAATTAAGTACAATTACTTGGATGCCCTTAATGGGGCGGCCAGCACTAAAGAAATAATTAAAGAAAACAAAAAGAAAGCCCATAACTAAGACTCATAACCTTAAACACTACTTAAAAGAAATAAAAAACACTAAGGCCCATTCGACCCATTCTCACTATAGAGCCCAACAACATTAAGGGCATCCATTGGATGAAAGTGGGCCGGAAAATTGTAAAACAAGCCCTAGTGCAATGGTCCAATATACCCCGACAAGTGGGAAGGCTAAACTAAAGGGTGGGGGAAATGCTAGAGCCCAAGAAGGCACTCCAGCCTTAAGCCAGTAGGCCCATGTAGGTCACCAAGCCCAGGAAGCAACCACTAATGCAAGCCCAAAACTTTACACTCTTCCCTTGCGATATGTCTATACACGCAACCATGCCAAGACTCTCTCCATGCATAATGTGAATGTAATGATGATAAGAGTAGTGCATCGAGTCTATCAAAGGGTCAGGGTGTAGTGAGAGTAGGATATCAGAAATCATAACTAACACATTCTCCTCATCTTCTTCTCTCTCTTTTCCCCCTCCCACCCTTACTTTGTTCTCTCTTTTTTCTAGAGGAAGAGCTCTCTCAAAGAAGCTTAGTTCACAGGGGTTTCATCAGACATCTTCCATTACCCTGGTTCGATAATCTATAACAGGGAAGAAATTGAGGATGTCACCCATAGAAGTAGAGTAGGATGGGCAAAATGGAGGGATGCATCCAGAGTCTTGTGTGATGAGAGAACACCACTTAGACTAAAAGGAATTTTTCATAAAATAGTTGCAAGGCCAACAGATGGAGTAGAGTATCGGGAAGCCAAGAAACAACATGCCCTAGCAGAAATGCAAATGTTAAGATGGATGAGTGGGAAGTTGAAAGGATGGGATCTGAAATGAACTCATTCAAAAGAACCAAATAATAGCTTAAATAGGTTATAAAATGAGAGAAAGCAAACTAAGATGCTTTGGGCACGTGTAGAGGACCATCTACATCACCAATAAGAAGTAATTTGTTACAAGTTGAAGGGACTAGAAGAGCTAGGGGCAAACCAAAAAAGATATGGGTTGAAATAGTAAGATATGATTTAATGTCTCACAGTTTAACAGTGGATATGGTATTGAACAAAACAAAATGGCAGAACAGGATTTATGCAGCCAACCCCATATAGTTGAGAGTTGAGACATGGTTTAGATGATGGCATGTGATGATATGAAATGGAAGCCTATTTTGGTTATAAATATTATATTGATCTAATTTCAAAATTGATTATTAATTTTGTATCTATGAATGATAAGATATCAAAAACTTCAACATAGCTTCTCTCTGAATTGTTGAGAAATGTATACACTTTTAAAGAACAAGTACATTACCAAATTACAGGAAAAAGATTCAACTCAGCATTAGTAGTAGAGTTAAAAGTACATACCTTTGAAAAGTTTAAAATATATAAACAATCAACTAGTAAAGGCCGGAATTTGAATCTCTGTGCATCTACAACCTTGGTCACTGCAGAAATTTCTACAAGACTTGGCTCATTAGAGTCACGGGTATGGTCTTCTCCACACTGAGATACCTTATGTGAGGGACCGGAAGAACCTTCATCTGGGACATCCTGACTTGTTACACCTCCTGCCTTTCTCAGCACATCCAAAATTGTAGGCTGCTTGAGTTTCCCATTAACATCTGAGTTTTCTGGTGCTTTTGAGTTTCTTTTGCGTTTTGAAGCTCCACATACTTTCTTTTGCTCAATTTTTTTGTCCATGGTCATCAAATGGTTAGACTTGCTTAAGAACAAAGATTCAGAATTTCCCACAGGAAGGTGAAGCTCAGGTAGGGAAAGTGGGTACGATTTGAGGGTGATATCCAGTAAGCTTTCCACAAAACTGCATTAGCTAGATTCTTCAGATTCTTTATTGGTATTAGACAAAGCCATGAGAAACATAATGCTCGTTGATATTACATAACATTATTCTGAATTGATTCAAATGGATTTAGTAGGTCTAATAAAAGTTGCTTAAATTAGAGAGCATGCACAAGGACATATATGTAAAAGGACTCCTTCAAAGAAAAAGGGCATACATGTGAAAGTATGCACTACTACAGATCTTAAATAGAGAAAGAGACATCAAACATCTTAATTCTTGGGTATTCACAAAAAGTAACAAATGCAACTTTAGACACTTATACTTTCAGATCTCTCTGGTAACACCGCTAGGCACATTTCCATATGAAATGATGACCACTTTACATTTTGTTTGCTGTTATAATAACATGTTAACATGCCAGAAAATTAAAATAATTTGTCTCTTCTTCAGATTCCATAGATGTCACTAAGCAACTATTGGCACTTAAAATGAGAAAAAAAAAATGCTTACCTGAAAATTTATCAACAATAATTATACATGTTTCTATATGACTATATCTTTCAAGTGTTTTTGCTTTCCTCATCTTGAGTTAGATGCCCTTTCTACTTTTAGAGTCCCCTCTTTATTGACATTTTGTTTTTGTGTCTAGGTTAACAGCCTATGGGTTAATGGAACAGAAATCTTTTATTATCTTTCTTCTTTCATAGGGATTCCTATAATACTCCAAGAAGCATAGATGTGAAGGGATAGGAGATCCATCATATGGATGGCCGAACTCAGCAAGAAGGTTGGGCGAAATTTCAAAAATTTTTTTACTCCCATCCGGGAGTCGTATTCCCAATTTAGGAAACTGCATTTTCAAGGTTCGTTCTTGTAACCAAACCGAACAAAATCTGAAACCAAGATTAGAGAGAGATATACCTGATACGGAATCCACGCAATAAGCTCCTCCCAGCGCAGGTGTTCACGCCCAAAGAGTGTACCAAATCCTCCCTCCACTGAAGATGACACAGCTTAAAATGAGGCAGGATCAACAAGTAGTTCTTCACAAGAACCTCTGAATCTTCAGTAAGAATCGAATGGGGTAGTGAGCACAGATTTAGAATTGTTTCTTCTAACAAGAAGCAATATCAAGATCTAATCTTGATCAGTTCCAAGAAAATGGAGATCGAACAGGGTAGGGCGGCAAGAGCAGGGAGAAAAAGAACTGAAGGCAGAAACAATCAAACTGAATTATCTTCTGTGTTGTATGTTTTTCAGATCCGCCTTGCTCCCTATTTATAGCCTTAAAGAGATGGTCTCCTAATCTGATTAGGAGTCTCTTGATCCAAATCTTTACTTGGATCTGAACTCTTTAAGTGATAAGGATAATCCCTTATCTTATCTACAAATCAAGATCAGTTATTCCTAATCAAATTAGGAGTTCCTTGATCCAAATCTCTATTTAGATCTCTAGACTCTTTAAGTGGATAAGAGTTATCCTCTTATTCGCTAACTGCCAGGACCCCTCGACCACACAACCAGCCAACGCATACAACCTCCCCCGGGGTTACACGCTTAGACTAGACGACAGCCTAGTCATATGGTTCCTTGTGGACCATACGCCTACTAAGCCTTTGCACTAAGGCAAAGAACAATGGGGACCTCGGCTATAAGCATCAGTCGAAGACCTCAGCCCATCGCGAACAAAGACACTAAAAAATATTCTAAGTACTTCGTCAAGTAGGAAGCACACCGTGGCCTCGGTCGCCCGAAGGCTCACACCCCAAACATCCCTAAGGAAAGCCAAACCAGGCCTACTAAGGCATACCCCTCGCCCCAACACCTCGGCGGCTTACTTCAGCCTCGTCCAACCAATTTTTGATGGGGTGGAAAACAAACCAAGAGAGCTAAGGCCTTCGCCTCCCTTTCCTCCTCGCTAAGGAAAGGGGCCCCGAACCCCTCGGCGGCATAGCTCGGCCTTGGATGTACTCCTTTAACTTAGCTTCCTAAGCGAACGACTAAGTAACAAGCCACCTCGGATAACTTCTTTACTACTTGTGACCTCTCGGAAGGGGGCATCGGCCCCTAAGCAAAAAAAAAAAAAAAAAAAAAAAAAAAAAAAAAAAAACAAGTACAAAAACAGATAGTAAAGGCACAAGTTATGCAAAAAGTGTATTTCATTCAGTATTTCCTGTCAGCTTTACAAAAACTGGCCTCAAATGGGGGAGGCCAAGCCCTTTACAAATATGACTCAAACAAAAAAGCAAAGAAGAGAACAAGGAGCAGCCTACGCAGTGTCCTCGACGGGAGTAGGAACCTCGACGACGTCAGCAACTAGGATCTCGACAGAAGGAACCTCGGCAGCGGAAGGGACCTCGGCAGCAAGAGGGACTTCAACTTCTGGGGCCCCCATCTTGTCCAATGGGAAGTCAAGCATCAGCTTCAGCACTTGAAACTTGGTGTCCTCAATAACCTCCAAGTAGGAGTCAGCCCCATAGTTGGTGAGGGCATGCTGATACTCGACAGTCGTCTTCCAATTCTCGATGCTGTCTTGAGCCTTCTCCTCGGCCTCCACCACTTGTGCCCGAACAGCCGCCAGGACCCCGTCCAGCTGGACGTGCCTTATCTCGGACTGCTTCAGCATTTCATCGACCTTCTTCAAGGCCTCTTTTAGCTCTGTGGTGAGAGCCTTCTCAGCCTTAAGATCCTCCTCCAAGACCTTCCGCAATTCCTTCTCATCCCGCGTGGCCAAGAAAAGAGACAAAGAAAAACTTGCTATCCCAATGGTGGACGGACATAGAGTTGTCGACAGTGCGGCCGCGGCAAGCCTGCAAATAGTATATGCCCGCCTCTTGAGGGTGTGGCCTCGCCACGAACATAGCCCTAAAGATTTTTTCAGTTAGCTCCACGTCTCGGAGTTGAGACATCACCAACACCGCGAAGATGGTCCTGAGGGCATTGGGGGCCAATTGTCTGATCGAGATGCCATACCACCTCAATAGCTCGGGGATAAGGGGATGAAGGGGGAACCTAAGGCCAAACTCTAAGTAGTGCTGGTAGGCACAGGCTTCCCCCTCCTCTAGCATCCACGGTCGATCACCGGTATCCGAAACCCTAAGCCTATAGGTCCGAGGGATGAATTACTTCTTGGCAGGGCCTTCACTTGCTCCAGGCCAAGGATGCTATCCAGCTCGGAGTGGGGAAGACGCCCCACCGTCACCCCTCAGGCCACATACTCGGCCACCACCCTCGGACTGAGCTTGGGAACCTCCTCGCCCTCGACCACCTCAGGGGACCCCAAGGACCCCTCGGCTTCCCTTGGCCTTGTAGATCCGACGCTCTCATGGGGAGAATCATCACCCCTTCAGTTGCATTCAGCGCCTACAGAAGCAGTCCTCCCCCTTAGCACCTCGACCTCGGGCCTCAGAGTATGGATTTCGGGCTCACCCAAGTAGCCTCCACTACTGTTGGTAGAAGTCTGAAGGAGCTCGCTCCCGAGGGGTCGGGGAGTTATAGCATTCTGAGCCGGAGTCTGAGTAAGACATGGCAGCAAGAGAAGTCTTTTACCTAAGAGATCTGGGAAACTCTAAGGAAAGCAGGAAAGAAAGTCGAGGTCTCTGAGAGCAATAGCACTTGGAAGCAAATGGTGAAGGAGGACTCGACTAAGTCCCCTATTTAAAGGAAAACGGACGACCTAGATCGCCCCCAATCCAACAATCACGGAGTGACCACCTCTACGGCCCAATCCAGCAACCAACACACGTCGCTAGCCTCTGGAAGACGAAACGACGCCAAACGAGTCAACCGGTCTACTCAATGAGTCATCTGGTTCGCCCAGCGCTCCTGAATCGGAAGCAACGCGACCCGGCCAACCAAACGCTTGTCTCCCATGCACGGCCCTGACATGGAGCCCATCTCGAGCACGGTTCGGACCTGTTAGTGCGGGGACCCTTAGCATGCACGGCTTGTACCCAATGCAGAAATCCATCCCCCATACGGTCCACAGCTTGTCAGCAGCAAGACCCGTCTTGCGCACGGTCAATGCACGATGACCTGCCACCAAGCGTCACCCTCGGCGACCACCAGTCGAGGTCGATGACTCATACAGATTCACCACTAAATCTGTAAAGTGCAGGACCCGGGCGCAAGCACCCCTCGTACCCGTATCCAACACGGGCCCGAACTTGTCGAAGCCAAGGTCGAGGCCTCCACGCGACGGAATCACCACAGCATTCCTCGGAGGGGGAATCGAAGCCCAAGTCAACACCACCGCAATCAAAGACTAAGTGCATCCTCGATAATCCGAAGTCGAGGCCGAGGCCCTCATCAAAGAAGGCCCATCAGCGTCTCCAAGTGAAGATAATGCACTCACTTCGGCCGAAGCCAGGGTCCTCAGCTAAGACCTCCACCACGGCCTCGAGAGTGGGGGCAAATGATGTAGGCGCTTATAGCTCAGGCCAATGGCTCACACACGTGGCGGAAGGCGACGCGTAGAACGGATCCAATGAGAGCGTGTGCAAAGCGGAGGTCGGCGCACGACGCGGGGCCAATAGCGCGGCCACACGCGACAGCCTCGAATGGTCACGCCCTCAAGGCCGGACCACATCCTAGTCGTCTGCGTCCACCTACCTCCAAGCGGTCTCAAGTATAAATAGGGGGTAACCCCCCAAGGTGAGCATCTAGAATCACTACAGCTAAGAACTTCCTTGCCTCCCTTGTGGCCTCGTCTGAGTATCCTAGCCTCAGGCCTCATCCACCTTTCGTCACACCCATACGAACTTGATAGTCGGAGCTTCCGCCTTAGGTTAGCACCCGGGGCCTCTAACATTCCCTTTCTCTTCACAGGTCTGACCTACAGGCCCTCAGCCACAACGGACCTCGAACTTATCAGCCAGCCCTCGGCTCCGAAGCAGATTTACCCTATTGCCCTCGGCCCATCCTAGGCAGCAACACCTTCCTTTCACAAAATCTCCTTGATTTAGTGCAATGATGGTGGGAAAGGTTTGCCTAATCCTGAGAGACAACACTTTTCCTATGATCTTGTACAAGCTATTCACCAAGCTTATTGGTATAAAATCTCTTGGATGGACAGCATCACTCTTCTTGGGAATAAAAACAAGAAAGGTGGTTCGGCCCCGGATTTATAACTCCTCTCTAGAAGAATTCATTGAACACCAATTGAATGCCCTTCTTCAAAATCTCCCAACAATCTTGATTAGAATGCCATCGTGAATCCATTTGGTCCTGGAGCTTTTGATTTGTCCATAGAAAACACCATTTCCATTATTTCTTCCACTTGAAACTTCCTTTCTACCATTTTTTGATATCCTCCGCTAACCTTGGCCACTCTAGACCTTCTAACCAAACTTTATTTCCTAGAGGTCTTCTAAAAATTGCTTTAAAATGATCCACAAAAGCCCCAACAATCTCCTCTTGTCTCGTAAAAGTCTCACCCCCTACTTCTAACTTCGAAATGAAATCCTTCCTTCTCCTCCCATTTGTCACTGCATGAAAGAACTTTGTATTCCTATGACCTTCTCTAATCCATTTATGTCTCAATTTTTGTCTCCAACTCATTTCCTCTTGGAACAAGATGTCCTCCAATTGATTCCTTAGGGATCATCTTTGCTCCTCGTCATTATCAACAAAGGGACCCCTCTCTTCTTTCGAGTCTATTTCCTCAATTTGCTCAATCAACGGTTGCTTTATTTCTTCAAGTTCCCCAAACTCCATAATGTTCCAGTTTTTAATTTTAACTTTCAAATCCTAGAGCTTCTTATGGAAACTCATTCCTTGCCAATTGACCCTGGGGACAATTTCGTCCCACCATTCCTTTACCTTCCTAAGGAATCCTAAATGGCACACAACCACATATTTTCAAATCTAAAAGGAGCTGGACCCGCACTTCCCAACTCCTTGCCAACAAGGATCAGCCAATGGTCAGAAGTTACTCTAGGATCAACCACATATCACTACATGAAAGATGTTCCTTTTGTCAAGAACTTGCTATGACCACCTCATTGAACCAGAAAAGGAACCTAATCTGGTTCAATGACAACTAGATGGTTTTAGACTTGAGTTGTTTTAAACTAGGTAAAACTGGAACCAGGCCCCTTTCCTGTTTGATGTCCAGTCTGGTTATCACAGCATTTTTGCATGTGTGTGTTTGGTTTTGGAACTGGACAGTTGAACAAGGAAACCTGACAGCTTTCTGGTTTGATGAGTGGTCTGGCTTTTGAAGCACTGTAGTATTATGTAATACCAATTATTGTCCCTCCAACCATCCCTCTTTGGCAGTTATTTCCATGACACACACTATTATAATTCTTCTCATTTATATGTGAACAGATATACTGATATCCATGATTATAGTGCAACTTGACATAAAATTGTTTTAATAATTTCAGCAGAGACATCAAACACTGCATGCAAACATGCAAATGTAACAAGTTAGAAAGAGAAAGAAGTATAATGGCAAATTATTCTAAAAACCCAAGGAAACTAGCTATATAGATTTCATTCTAGTTGTATCACGAATTCACGATGAGTGAAATCAAAAGAGACAAGTAGGAATTGTTTGCAGAACAAGACAATTCTGCAGCTATCCAGTTACCACTTAAAAACAGTACAATTAAACTGGAAATAGGTTTTTCCTTTTCCTTTATTTGGCAGTATTGATACTTCTAGGAGGAGATGAGTAGGATATATAACATATGTTGAAGTTGTTCTTACTCTTGATTTTAGAAGTTTGAACTCCTAAAACAAGTAAGGGAATGTATTTAGTGTTTGTTGCTGCTATTGTATAACATGAGATTGCATTATTGTCCAAGATTCATTATTATATCTTTTTTATTTCACACAAATTGGAGAATCAGTGCCAAATACTCACACCAAGTTCCTCAAGCGCTTCAATAACTTTGTAATTATCTCATCTCTTGTAGACTGACTTACATAATCAACCGTTCCAGAAACTTGTGTACAGAAGGCGTTAAGCTACAGTAGAATCAGAAATGTTAGAGATCTATGATTCAACCACATCCAGCTCTATGATGGGAACAATAATACATCTCCAGACTTACCAATTCTCTTATCCAATTAGTAGCATAATAGAGAGATAGGCACACTGCCTGCTTCTGTTTCCCAGGCAGAAACTGCCATAAAGGGCCAACACAATACTGGAATGCACAAAGCAAATGCATGTTAAAACTTAAAACATGAAACATTCAATATTCTACAAATCAACGTGCATAAAACAGCCCTTCAAGTTCAAATACAAAAGAGTAATCATCATAATATATCACACAAATACATGGAAATACTGCAACCAGACAGCCCTAGGTAGCTGAATGCCCGTAAGAACTAAGAACATTCCATAAGTGCTAATAAGTAATAACTTTGTATCTTGAATTACAGAAGAGATTAAGACAAGAAAAAGGAAAAGAACTGTTCTTTAGTGTTTAATGATATGTCAAAGGAATCAGAATCAAACAAAAAGCAAATAGGGAATCTTCAAGAAGCAGTGGGCTATTATGAGTTAATCAAGTTACTATTTACAATAATTTGAAAAGGTGAAGCCTCATCTAGAATGACCCTAATATTGAACCCATATAGAAAAACTAATAAAACAAACATGAAAAACACCATTGAACCCATATATGTAGTAGGAGGAAGAGAAACATCCTGGGTTCTAAGGTTTCTGGTTAGACAAGCAAAAACCTTGACTACAAGTATTCATTAGCAAAATTTATGACCAAATATTAGTAGTCAATGAACAGATACAAGTATTTGGGACTACCTAAAATTTATGACCAAAGAAGTTCATACCTGGATTTTGAAGGGATGGGAGATCCATCATATGGATGGCCGAACCATGCAGTGTGGCTGGGCAAAATTTCAAAAATTTCTTTCCCCCATCTGAGAATCCTATACCCTAATTTAGAAAAATTGCATTTTTCAAGGTTCGCTCTTGAAACAAATCAAGCCAAATCTGAAACCAAAAGGAAGCATGTAGGGATATACTTGATACGGAATAGCAGTAACTCCCAACGTAGGTGTTCATGCCCAAAGAGATTACCAAATCCGCCTCCACTGAAGATGACACAGCAAATGTTGAGGCAGGATTAGCAAGAACCTATGATTCTTCAGTAAGAATCGTGTAGGGTTGTGCGAGCACAACTTCAGATTGTTTCTTCACCAAGAAACAATACCAAGAACAGTTCTTGATCACTCCAAGAGGTGGAGGTCGAACTAGGCAGGGCAACAAGAGCAAAGGGAGAAAAAAGATTGCAAAAAAGAAGTGAAGTTTCTATAGAATTTGCCCCCTTATTTATAACCTTCCCTGGATCAGCTTCCTAATCCAATTAGGAATGACTTTCTTGATCCAAATTTGATATTTCGATCTAGATCTCAAGTGGATAAGACTTATCTTATCCAACTGCTAATCCTAATCAGATTATAAACCCAAATTCGCCCATTTAACTAAATCACTTAAGCCCTGTTCGAAATGAGCCTTAGGCCCATTAAGTCACACTGCTCACTTTACCCTTTAAATGCTGGCTAGTTTGTCTCTCTTTGTATGGCGTGGGACCCTAGCATTGATCTACACATCAGTCACATGGGTTCAGCCCAGCCTTTGTTACAAGGCCTGGCCGAATTCACTGCAAAACACACTGAACCCTTGAGTCCATCAGTATGGGCTCTCAATGGGCCCAACATTTACACTAAATGGTCCTTGGGTCCAGCCATCTTGTGAAAGCCCAAGGACTGTGGGCAGATGCAAGATTATCCCATCAGGTATAACCCTCAATGGTCTTACACTTAACATCTCAACCCTTAATGATCATACACTTCCCGACAAGAGAGGACCTCTTCATCGGCTGCAATGTACAGTGTTGCACTCTCTACTCACATGAATCCCAGGAATTAAAACTTTTTTGCAAACATTTTGTGAAACCATAATATATATGTATATCTCTATATAAATATATTTTGCAAAAAACAAATCTCAACAATTTGAAATCAACTACCGGCAGTTTAGGTTTCCATCAGAGAGAGTGCATTCCCCGATCATTCACTTTATCCGATAAAGGGGCTAATTCTGTCACTATGATCACCCACTAGATGAATTCTCAGATTGCCCCAACATACCCAGGTTTTGACCCCTTCTAAGGATCTCACTGATTGGCGTCTCAAAGGCAGCCCAATTAGACACCTAGTGTAGTACCATAATCGAGTCTAGGGGTCAGGTGTAACATTCCAATTTTTGCCCATCTTATAACCCCCAAAAGCATGAATCGAAGCCAAATCAATGGTAGAGATCAAGCGCCGCTCTGACGAAGCTCGGGAAGACCAATCGGCGCGACTGTTACTGCACGCACGAAGCCTCGGGAACCGAAGCGACGATCTTGACAAGCAACAGTAAAGACATTAATTGCCCCGGTCCACCCTAAAGCACCGACCCAACCAACACTACAGACACCCACGGTCCGCCTAAGACCACCGGTCCAACTAGCCTCTCGGGTCTCCTCAAGACGCCCAATGATGGACCCTGACCAAAGGAGGCGTTGCACCCCAACCGGGCACTCCACTCTTCAACTTCGGAACTAGGGAGTGGTGTTCGGATTTCGAAATTTCAAGCACAAGTTCCTCAGTCGAAGAACGAAGAGCCCTTCCGCGGCGCAGCACCGCCGAGCATCAGAGAGGCCCAGACTTCGGATAGCAACTCAACTCCTCGGCACCTGGCAGGAGTAAGTGACCGCACAATACCTCGGCCGAGCACTCCCTCTCCTCGACTCCAGAACTGGGGGAGTGGTTTTCGGATTCCAAAGCTAGAATTCTTGAAGTTCCATAGCCAATGATCGAAGAACTCCTCAGCCACAACGCACCTTGTGCGGATCCCAAATTTTGACAAGCACCGAGGAATACTAAGTGGATCAGACGCTCAACCACACTTCAATTTGGAGTTCCTCAGCCGAGCAACAAAGCACCCTGCCGCGCTAAACCTCGGTCGAGCACTTCATTCCTCGACTTCGGAACTGGGGGAGTGGTGTTCGGGTCATGGTTGAGCTGGCCTCAGGCGACACGTGGCCGCCCAATCATCACCTGGTCACCCCGGCCACGTCGGCACCAACCGACCAGCTCCGCGGTCCCGGCCGTGCTACGCTATTACAGTAGCCCCCCATCTTATCTACTCAGCCACGCCAGCTACACATCACGCGGATAAGCACGACCAAGGATAGAAGGAGGGATGAGGACAACTCCACTGGGGAATAGGACTCTATCCCAGAGACCTCGACAATTAACCTCATCCCAGCAACCCCAGAAGCCCAATCTGACCAAGACATAGATCTCTGGCTATAAAAAGGTATCTCCCTCTCAAGGTGAGGGATTCCAACTTCTAGCACTCATACTGTTACTCTGCTCGGACCAGTACCCTTATTGCTCGACCCGACCATCCACCACCTTCTACTGACTTGAGCATCGGAGTGCCTACCTGGGGATAACTCCTCGGGCCTCTGACTTCCCTTTCTTGATCACAGGTCTTGAAGCGCAACTTCGTCCTACCACCTCGGCTCCGCCCTGTTGGCAAGGACTATCTAACTGCCTTCCTCGGTTCATGCACCACCTCGGATCGAGCAGCGTCACAAAGCACAAAAACAAAATTATGTAATTTAACATTTATTTGTTGTCGTGGCCAATGTGCCATTTCTAGTGATGTGATAAATACCTTTAGATAGCTGAATACTTTGCACCTAACACATACCAGGGTAACACTATTTATTTAAAAACCCAATGCCTCACCTTAGGTGAAGGAAGATGTAAAGGACAGCCAAGTAATGCATCAATGCCTCCGAGAGATCCTTGGTTAGTCAACCTCTCCACCTATTCATCAAAAATAGAAAAGGAAAAATCAATTCCAATTTCAAAATTTTTATCGTGCTCTTATGAATGTCCCCAAAGTAATCAAGGGAAGCGCATGCTTACAACAGATAGTAAAAGAAAGTTAGCACATAGAACTTGTAAAGATGATGAAGACCTGCAAACAAAATATTGCAGTGTTCAGATACCCTTAATGATGAACAATTAGTTCAAGTCATACTTCAATACAAAGAAATTGTGACAGAAAAATTACTGTAAGGAAGAAGAAACTAGTGGCAAAATGTTCAAACAGATAGGAGATAGATCACCATCCAAATTCATCCACAGTTCCCCTGCAATAGAACCAGAACACTGACTGTGATCAACTACAAAAAAATTTTGAGAACTTCAAGATGCAGACTTAATGTCTTAAAGTACCAATAGTTTGAAGTTGCAATTCTGAGACTTACCATCCAAACCACAATAGGAATCCTTGATGGGCAGTTGCCCTCCTTCAAGATCTGAGAGAAACATTGACTCAAACTCTCCTACATGTTTGCCAATCCTGCAATATATATTTCAACATGACGCAATTAGACACACAGAAATATCATCCAAATAGTTTAAACAAAATAAGCAAACCAGTTAAATGCATCCTAAATTGCAACATAAACTATTTCAATGATAGACTATTATACTATCCATAATTGCTCACCATTCCATAATTGTTGGCTTAAGAGGTGTAGATTCCAATAGTTGAATCAGTTCATCATAAAACAAAATCAATGGCAAGGGCAATAGTTTGCAAGAATCCAGAGCTGTTTTCAGAAGTTCCATAGCCTCCTCAGAGTTTGTTTTCTGTAAAAGGGTATAAAAGAATAGTCAATGCATGCTATGCTCTATAATTAAAAGGGACATAGATTAGAAGACAAACTTATTTAGCAATGCATGACATTCAATTATGACAAGCAGAAAAGATAAGACCATAGTTGTCACTTGTCCAGGTGACACTTAGGCAATACTCTTGAAAGATCACCTCACCCAACCACCTACATATTTATATGCAAGACACCACATATTTTTATTTTTTTATTTTATGTTATGTTATTAATAGTAGTACAATAGATATTATTGGACTAACTTATTCATATTGTGGGTTTATAGTATTAACACTGTTATTCTTATACTAGTTTCTTTTTATTATTTTCTTATTTGTTTGGATTCAATCAATACACAAGTCAGTGACATAGTCTTGAACCTTTTTAAGACTTTAAAACCTGAATAGAATAACTTGAAGATTTTATCCAATTGACAGACAAGAACAATCAAATAGGATTTCTTTCTTCTTCTTCCTAAGACAAAAACAAGGGCTCAGCCCTTATGTTTTGTATGTTTCCTTTCCTTTCTTATTTTTCTTCTCATAAATATGTTGATTTTCTATCTTTTGAATTTTGATATGGGGTTTATACTTATTTCATGGGGACTATGGTGATTATTAGTTAAAAATGACTGCTTATTACTATTACCCTAGGATTTATATATATTTATTTATTTTAAAAAATTCGTTGCCTTGGCAACTAGGTGACAAGGCGCAAGATTATGGTTTTTTTCACTACTAAGATAAGATTATGGCTTATTTGTCAAATTGAAACAAGGCATAAAATATTGGCAACTGAGGTTTTCTTAAAGCTACTTTGTTGAATTACATCCAATCCCTAGCACCAAGATACTTCAACATGCTTAACTTACCCACATCAACACAACAAAGTACTAAGACCAATACTTGATTCCACATGGATACTATTGATCGTTACCAAGACAGCTTGAAACTAATGGATTTATCCATGCTTAAACATTGGCAAGTGATGGCCTCTTAAAGCTACTTTATTGAAGTACATCCAATATCTAGTACCAAGATACTTCAACATGCTTAGTTTACCCATATCAACAGAAGAAAATACTAAGACCAACACTTTGATGCTGCATGGATACTAATCATTGCTACCACTTACCAGGATAGCTCAAAACCAATGGATTTAGCCATGCCAAACCTTGATACAGTACCAACACTTGGCACTTGGCATGAAGCACAGCAGTACTTGTAGAATATTAATGATGCTCCAAAAAATTAGCAAAAAACATCAGCACTTACCACTTCCAAACATGGTAACAATAAGAAAGAGCACATCTAATGACGAGTCAAAAACGTTGATTTTCATAGTGTTAAGATGTGTCGAATAGGGGTAGTTTAGTCTTCTTCTGTTTATTAAGTAACTTGCTTATGTGGCTGTGTTATTAGAGTTACTCTGCCCCACASTTAARTAAGGRCATTTCTGTCTTTGTAAACATGATTAGAAGCTAATATAGATTAAGGGGGTCGACTGAATGGGTTAACCATCAGATTTTCGACTGACCCCTCTTCTTCTCTTCCTCTTCTTCTTCTTCTTCTTCTTCTTCTTCTTCTTCTTCTTCTTCTTCTCCTCTTCCTGTTCGGACTACTGTAGCAGCAGTCGAAATACATAGTTTTCCTTTAGTTTATTGTTTTTATTATATTTTTATACTTTTTATGTAATTCCATACTTATTTATCATTGTCCCATGACAATGAGTTTTATAGGTTGATTTGCAATCTCAATATTTATTTATCACAATGTCCCCATTTTAAAGTGTTTATCTAGCATAGCCACTCACCATCCCCACCTATGACATAAGTCACATAACTGCTTGGATATTTCCAGAAAAACTCCCCCTTTCCTAATTGTTATGTTAATGGTCTCAAGTTATATAATAAACCCTTACCCCACAAGAGTTTTCAAACCAGGCATTTCTAGAAACCATAAGGGCCAATACCACCATCATAGGCCTTGTCCATCATGGAGCCATCTAATTATAAAAAGACAAAATATAAACAGGGTTTCTACTTTGTACACAGGGACCTTGTCAATTATAACTATCCTCTTTATGGGCCCTATAATGAAATTAAGGTATTTCCTCTCAAATCTAACTTCTCCAATCCTGATCTTCAACTAATGGGTCTTGGAGATGGAATCCTCTACCAAGACAAGATATCTTTATGAAGAGAATCTGCTCAAAATTAGTTCAGGAAAGCAATACGAACTCATTGAATGGTTTCACACTATGAAGTATCACATCCAACCTCTAAATCATTTCTTCAATCTATGAAACCAAGGAGGTTCTCATTGGTTATTCAGATCTTGGAATGAGACCTTGGTTAACAACCTCAAGTTTGTTAGCAGTTAATGCAATATTGAAGATTAACATCCTTCTTGGTGATTGGCAATATATGAGTCACTGGCTCCTAAAGAAATATAGGGGTTCCACAATGAACTCTGCACATTTCTTTCAAAAATCTATTTTGCTGTTGTTAGGTTGGAGTACTGAAGCATCCAAACTTGATGCCTCATCCTCTGAAAGCAGGAGATTTATTCCTCTCTGGCCATGATCTGAAGTTAACATGGCATCTAGATAGTAATAGAAAAATAAAATCTTTGGAAAGAATACCTTCAATGAACTAGCAGTTAGGAATGACCATTTTAGAACAAAAAAAAAATAACAAATTCAGCTTGTTCACTATGTGAACTTGAGGTGGATCTCCACCCTCATGATTGCTGCAGTATGAAAGAGCAACTGGCATTTAGTCTGAGTTATCCTTCTCTCTAGCATTCCAATCAATATTTCAATTTGCTGAATGGATGAAAAGCTGGATTGAACTATTGAAGGGAAGACTCTTTTTCCGGATTTTCCATCATTGCTTAGAAAATTTTGAATGCCAGAAACAATGCTGCTTTGGACAGCATAGCCTTCTGCTCTTCCCATCCAAGGTTCTGTTGTGTGTAAACAAGTATTTGCAACATTACAATCATTCTGATACAGACATCAGCAGGTAGCCAAGCTGGACCTTGTCTCAAAATGGTTACTTCAACATTTAAGTGTGATTGCTTATTGCTCCTTCAGTGCAAATTAGGAAGCATAATATGGCTCAATTTTTCACCAGTCATAATTTTTTGTGTCCACAAATCTCTAAAAATATTGTATCCAATACCATACCACTCACATTCAGATACGCAACGGCATTGTTTAGACATGGATATGAACAAAATATAGCACATTCAGAGACACTAAGAATACAATATGAATTCCAACATAGGTCAAAGCAAGTAAGGAGGCTGAACATTCTGAAATGACCTTGACTCCTTGAGTCCTACCTGAGATGAGGATAAACAGGTAGCATAATTTGCATCACCAAGACGGGAAACTAACTTTAAAATTCCAATTAGCCCCATCTTCTTATACTTCATATCAGGATTACCAACCTGCCTTGTAGTATTAAAGCACAGAGCAAACAAGGTAACATTAAAACTTTTTTATTAAAGGAAATCCAGACAAAAAAAAAACTAGAAACTCAACATACTGGATTGGAAAAGCACAGCAAACTGACATACAGAATCAGGTTTTATCCAACAGAAAAACCTAACATACAAACAGACCTGCTTTCTTACAATCATCAATAGTTCATTTGCAATAGAAGAGCCAAAGGAATCTGCACTGGATCGAGCAGACAGTGCCAAATGGCTAAACACCTCATAGACCTGCATATTGAAAGTGATGATGAAACAGCACATAAGATGTGTGTGTGTGTGTGTGTGTGTGTGTGTTAAAGACAACAGAGATGAAAAGCTACAGAAACCTTGTGCAGATTTCCAGTATTAAACCCTTCCAGGTAATCCAAGATACCTGAACAAGAAGAGAACATGGCTGATTTAGGCAATGCCTGAATTAGAATATGTAACTAAAGATGTGGATTAAATACCATTTATATAAGAAGAAAGTGGAATCAGTTCCTGTGCATATTTTGAGGCTAGCAGAACCATGGTCTCCAGAGCAGAATTCACTTCATAGCTAATGCCAGAACCTATATGTGCAACTAAGGAGCCAAGGACCTGGACAAAAGCACCACCAAGAAGTAAACTCAGACTGAACATTAAAAGCATAGAGGTTGGTTAAGTGACTAAAGGAATAACGGATCAATGTTGATATGCTCACCTCCTGTCTTGAGTAAGTATCAGTGAACTCTTCAAACAGTGATGTATACAAGTGAATTCCAAATTCCCTTGCTTTTTGTTCTTTGCATGACAAAAGATACTCGCACACAGAGAGGAAGGATGGGAAATAGTCCTGCAAGCACAGAATGAAGTGCCCATTTTTCTATAATTAGTCATTCAATGCAGCTCTAGATGTGTAGGAATGAAAAGTCTCTTTAACATTAGCATCCAGGACTAAGATGTGATAAAAAACAACAAACAATACCTGTACTAATTCCCTGTGACCATCAATGCACTGATCAAAAAGAGCTTCTCGAAAAAGACCTTCCATAATTTTCTTTTTGACAATTTTTTCAATACTCTTCTGTATGGGCCCGCCGTTTGCATAAATAAGCATAAGCAGCCATACATCAATTACCTTGTGATTCTCTGCTTTATCAAGGCAATTCAGCTCTTTCAGGATTTCCTGACAGAGTATCTACAGTAATAAAAGCTACCAAGAGTTAAAAATAGAGAAAATCATTTAAAAAGGAAAAATGCATGAACAAAATGAGACTAAAATCTTACATTCTTGAACCGCAAGCTTGACTGAAAAGCCTCAAGAATTGAAGCCTCAGTATTGTTCATAAGTGATTGTCCTTTGAGTTTCTTGCTCCTTGCTGTGCGGGGATCTGGAACACTCACAAATTTTAACTGCTGGCGTATCTGAGAGATTATCCTTCTAACATTTGCCGGTGTCGCAGAAAGTAGTAAGAATCTAAGCAGATATGGCATATGTTCTGCATCAATGGTCCTAATGCAGGACAATGCTATGGTGATCGCCTTCAAGAAGATAGAAATTTACAGTCCATTAGAACATGTGAAGCTAGTCAATTTTGAACGCTTAGATTTCAACAGATTTTACCAGCTTTCTCTTTGTTTCTCAAATAACACAAAATCTAAAAGAAAATAAATATGCATATAGAATAGCAGAAAACCTGCTCCTGCAACTGCTCATCCAAATTAAGATTGGAAAAGGAATCTACTACAGGCACAATAACCCCAGAATCCTCTTGTAGCATCTGCTCCAGGGCAGCAACCAACGTTTTGTTATCCTGGTCTCCAACAATTTCCGGCAGGGAACCAATAATCTCTTTCTTAAGATGGAGGGGACAAATTGAAAGAACTTCCAGCAACTTATCCGTAAAAACCTTAGAATCAACGAGGAAATCGAGCCACCGGAAATGGTTCACGATGAGCCTAGCAACATCCTCCTCGAGTGAGGGAGCGCAACCTGTGTCTACATCGAAGTACTCCGGGAGCTTCTCCAGTAGCATTTGTTGAAGCTGCAACTGGATGGACGGTACCATTAAGAGAATCCGAACCAGACTCTCGCCTTGGGATGAACCATCGCGAGATGTAGGTATAAGCAACCTAGAAAGAGCATATATATATAAGTGTGATGTTAGTTGAGTTATTGGTGGTTTGAAGAAAACCGGGACGAATATATACGAAGAACTAACCAACCTTCGCAGATTTTCAGGCTTTTGGATGTAAGAATTGAAGCCAGAAAGGAAGTCAGAGACAAGGGAAGCACCGGTCGCGGAGGAGAAGCGGTGGTCGAGATGACGACGGAGTTTATGGGTGTCTGCAGGGAGGCATGGAGGACCACCGGGATTGTGGAGAGTACAACCTGCGTCCGCGAGCACCGAAATCATCTTCTCGATGAGAATTTCTTCTTCGTTTCTTCTCCCTTTCTCTATACATTTGCTGCTTTTGTTCTTGTTATTGTCGGTGTTGGAGGTGGGAGAGGAGGAGGTGGATTTAGAGGAGGTTCTGGAAGGCGCGTCAGTGGAGACGGCCGGAGCAGCGGCGGCGATTGGCCTCTTCCTAGAAGAAACTTGATGAAGGAAAACCATTTCGATTCAATCGAATTCTAACTTTCTAAGGCTCAAGCAGTAGCGGAAATTGAATATCGTTATCGGCACTTGACTTGAGAGAAGCGAACCGAGGAAGGCGTGAAGAACTGAGAATTGAGAAACGAGCACATATGACTCAATGAGAAAACCCCGCCAATTTTTCGAAACAATGATTGAAAACTTGAAAACAAGCATAAAATTCTAAAACTACCTTATGGTTGAGGTTTAGATAATTAAGCTCCTTTATGGTTTATATTGTGTTAAAATAATGGTAAATCTCTTAAACTATCCTCCTATTCAGCAAATTACCAAAATATATTCTTACCGTTTAGATATAGTCTTGCGCTACCAAAATATATTCTATTAAACATTAATAGAAAAAAATAAAATATTGAATTTTCCCTTTACTATTCACCAAAATTTCAAAATAATATTAGACAGTTATGCCCTTACCTCCAATTTGATTGACGTATCTTCTGACATTTATTGTAAATGAATAAAGTACATAATTGATTAAAGTCATTGTAGTGTGTTTCTATGTAAATACCCTTAAATTGGACACTTATGAAACTCGTGTTAGTTTAGAAACTTTACAACTGTTAGATAGATCAGAGGAGATTTATCCTGCCAAGATTGACATTAATGTGCCGCCAAGTTGGTTGGTGTAGCTTGTCTCAGCTGCCAGGGTAACACTTGAGGTACATGGAGTGTAGGTTTTCTTGAAACCCTGAACCGGACCAAATTTCAATATTGCCCTAGACCTTGGAGAATGGGCAAAACTAGAATGTTACACCTGACCCCTAGACTCGATTATGGTACTACACCAGGTGTTGGATTGGCCTGTCTTTGATATGCCAATCAGTGAGATCCTTAGAGGGGGTCAAAACCTGGGTATGTTGGGACAGTTTGAGAATTCACCTGAGTGGATGATCATAGTGACAGAATCAGCCCCTTCGTCGGACAAAGTGAATGATCAAGGATTGCACTCTCTCTGATGGAAACATAAACCGTCGGCAATTGATTTCAAACGTTGAGATTTGTTTTTGCAAAATATATTTATATAGAGATATGCATATATATTTTATGGTTTCAAAATGTTTGCAAAAGGTTTTAATTCCCGGGATCCATGTGACTAGAAAGTGCAACACTATTCCTTGCAGACGAGGGAGAGGTCCTCTCTTGTCGGGCAGTGTTTGATCATTATGGGCTGAGAGGTTAAGTGTAAGACCATTGAGGTAATACCTTATGGGTTAATCTTGCATCTGCCCATAGTCCTTGGGTTTTCATAAGGTGGTTGGACCCAAGGACTCAAGGGTTCACTATCTTCTATAGTGAATTCGGCTAGGCCTTGTAACAAAGACTAGGCTGAACCCATGTGGCTGATGTGTAGATCAATGTTTGGGTCCCACACCATACAAAGAGAGCCAACTAGACAGCAGATTAAGAAGTTAAGTGAGCACATAATCTTAATGGGCCTAAAACCCAATTCAAACTGGGGTTAAGTTAGTTAATTAAAAGGAGGCAAAATAAGATTTATAATCTGATTAGGATTAATTGAATGATAAGATAAGTCTTATCCATTCAAGAGTCCATATCCAAATATCAGATTTGGATTAAGGAACTCTTTCCTAATTGGATTAGGAGGCTGATCCTGAGAAGGCTATAAATAAAGCGGGTGAATTCCTTAGTTATATATAATACAACAATCTGTAGAATTCTTCCCTGTTCTTTCCACCCCTACCCAGTTCGATCTCCACTTGTGGGAGTGATCAAGAATTGTTATTGATATTGCTTCTTGGTAGAAGAAGCAATCTGAAGTCGTGCTCACCAGCCCTCCACTCCGTTCTTGCTGAAGAATTCGGTTCTTGCTGAAGAGCCACCCTGTTGATCCTACTTCACTACACACTGTGTCATCTTCAGTGGAAGCGGGTTTTGGTTTTCTCCTTGAGCGTGAACACCTTCATTGGGAGTTACTGTTATTTCGTATCAAGTATATCCCTCTCCTCCCTTTTGRTTTCAGATCTAGTATGGTTTTGGATCAAGATTGATCATTAAAAATGTAGTTTTCTAAAATAGGGAATGCGATTCACAAATGGGAGAGAGAGAAAATTTTTGAAAATTTGCCCAACCTTCCTGCAGGATTCGGCCATCCATATGATGGATCTCTCATCCCTTCAAATAAATTGACTATATAATTCTCTTCTCGATGAACATGATTCCATTCTCGGTCACCTCTTCGAGCGCAAAACCTACCCAGAGCTTTGTATTTTCCTGCCTTGCTTCATTGAAAACCCAACCGATGAACTTTGTATTTTCTGGCCTTGCTTCCTTTCATAATCGTTTCTGAAAGGAATGGACAAAATAAACTAAACCTGGGAAAGGCTCTAAGCCCCAACAATACATCCACATGGTTTGGGAATGCTGAAGTCACTGGCCTCCCATTCATCTCCATTCCGTCGGCCAGCACCACCGCTGCTGCATCAGCTGCCTTCCTCCACTGCTCTGTCTCCCATAAAAACTATTGCTTTCCAATTTCCCCTTTTCATGTGCAACTGACATCCGATGGCGTGGAATCAATCAACAGAAACAATAAACAAACCGTAATCTCCTTTTGAAACTCTCCTCGCCATCCCCGTAGCTGTCCTTCATGCCACCACTGGTTCCCTCATTGACTCCCACGTTGCCATTCTCCGGTTCCTCCATAACCATCCTCCTGTCAATCCCAATGAGAAGGTTGGATTCTCAAAACTCGTGTAGTGGCTCTTATCCTTCGACTTCTTCGTTCTTGTCTATGAGTGTATTAATATTGTCTCCATTCCCCTCTTTGCTATTCCTTCTCTCTTCACTTAAGCTACCGGTTTTGCCACCCCCTCCACTCCTGCGTCACTTCGACTCTCTCCGTTATTTCGTTGGTCCATCACAACAGAGAACAAATTGTCCCTAAACTCTCCATGTGGACCAAATTCAACTGATACCTAACTTCCCCTATGCTTAATTGGTTGAGAATCGTTGTTGGCATTGGATTGGTTATTGTTGCCGCACGGATTAGCCGGGGGCAACGATGTAAATTCACTCTTCAGATTCTGGGTGTTGGCCGAGGACTTCGAGGCCTCAGAAGAGGTGGGCCGAAGCCACGAACCGCAAGCCAAGGTGAGGTATTTCTTTCGAGGACCATGGTAGCCGAGGACTGCAGGCCGAGGCGAAGTCCCTGGTGACCAGAGATACTGCAAGACTGGGAATGTCAGAGGCCTCGGGCGAGTACCCGAGGCAAGGGCTCCGACGCTCAAGTTAGTACGAGGTGTAAAGTAGGAGAGGGTGCAGGAGAGGCATTGGCAATAATCTTCGGATGCACTAGATCTCCTAGAATAAATGCTAAGGAGGCAAGGTAGGTGCAGGGAGTAAATGAGTGAGTTGTGTTAGGATTTTTTGTTATGGATCCCCTTTAAGGGGTAGTTACCTCTTATTTATACTTGAGTGTGCTGGAGGTAGGTGAAGATGAACACCCCGGATCAGAGCCCTACGAGTTCAAGCTGCAGGCCCTAGTGGGTATGTCTGACCATCATGTGGTTGGCTCCGTATGAAGGTAGCAGGGCTCCCACCTACGGTGGCTGACGTTGTCAGGCGTTAGTGGGCTGGGCCAAGCTAACCCACATCACTTGCCCCCCACTCCCGAGACCGAGTAAGGCCTCAGCTTTGGCTGGTAATGAGGGTAGTAGTCGAAATAAGGCATCGGCTTTGGTCATTGGGAGTAGTGGTCGCTACGCCTTCGGATTCGTCAACCGAGGGATGTCTTGTAGTGGTGTCGTTTTCGCTATTTGCATCGTCCCTCTTCGATTCAGAAATGCATGTGATGTGGATGCCTCAGCTTGGTGGAGGTCTTTCGTATCGTGCACGGGCAAGTCACATTAGGGGGGCTACCATGCAGGGGACGATCGTCCCAGTAGTCGTGCATTTTTCGGGTTGAGCAGTCTGCCCGGTGGTTTGCGATGGGCGGGCCCTGTGGTTCGCTCGACGGGCTGCTGCGGGCAATCTTCACGGTCCACCCAACGTCGTTTCGCTTTCCGAGGGCACATGCTAGAAGGTGCAATGGGACTGTTTCGCAGGAGCGGAGGGCTCCCACATCCGTTGGATTCGCGTCGATCTGAACCGTTGCTTTGTGCATCATTTCGTCTTCCGAGGCTGAACGCCGGGTGGGGCATCACAGTTGGACGGTGGCAGTGGATTTGTTTCAACCGTCGGATTCAGAGAGATCCAGGCCGTCCATTTTCTTTTAAATAGGGCCTTGTGTTAGATAGTGTATGCCCTTAGCTCCAATCAGATTGATGTGCATTATGACACTTATTGTAAATGAATAAAGTACATATTTGATTCATGTTATAATGGTGTGTTCCTGTGTAATACCCTTAAACTGGACACTTATGAGACTCGTGTTAGTTTAGAATGTTCACAGCCGTTGGATAAGTTTGGGGAGATTTATCCTGCTAAGGCTGACACTGATGTGCTGCCAAGTGTTGGGGTGACCTTTCTCAGCTGCCAGGGTGAGACCCGAGGTACATCCAGTGTAAGTTTACTTGAAACCCTGAACCGGACCAGATTTCCAGTATTGCCCTGGACCTTGGTGATTAGTGGGCAAAACTGGAAAGTTATACCTGACCCCTAGATTCGATTATGATACTGCAGTAGGTGTCGGATTGGGTTGTCTTTGATATGCCAATCAATGAGATCCTTAGAGGGGTTTAAAACCTGGGTATGTTGGGACAATTTGAGAATTCACCTAAGTGGGTGATCATAGTGATAGAATCAACCCCTTTGTCGGACAAAGTGAATGATCGAGGAATGCACTCTCTCTGATAGAAACATAAACCGCCGGCAATTGATTTCAAACGTTGAGATTTGTTTTTGCAAAATATATTATATAGAGATATACATATATATTTTATGGTTTCAAAATATTTGCAAAAGGTTTTAATTCCCGAGATCCATGTGAGTAGAGAGTGCAATACTATTCCTTGCAGCCGAGGGAGAAGTCATCTCTTGTCGGGCAATGTATGATCATTATGGGCTGAGAGGTTAAGTGTAAGACCATTGAGGGTAATACCTGATGGGCTAATCTTGTATCTGCCCACAGTCCCTGGGTTTTTATAAGGTGGTTTGGCCTAGGGACCACTTAGTGTAAGTGTTGGGCTTTAGGGGGTTCACTATCTTTTCAGTGAATTCGGCTAGGCTTTGTAACAGAGGCTGGGTTGAACCCATGTGGCTGATGTGTAGATCAATGTTTGGGTCCCACGGCATACAAATAAACCCAACTGGGCAGTAGTTTGGAAGGTTAATGAGCACATAGACTTATTGGGCCTAAAGCCCATTTCGAACTGGTTTAGTTAGACTAATTAAAGAGGGGCGAAATTGAGATTGGATCAGCAGATAGGATAGGGTCTTATCCTATCCACTCAGAGAGTCTAGATCTGAATACAGATTTGGATCTAGAAACCTCTTAATGAGATTAGGAGAGAGCTGATCTAATCTGCAGATAAGATAAGGATTTACCCTTATCACTTAAAGAGAGTCTAGATTCAAATAAGGAAACTTCTAATGGGATTAGGAGCTGATCTCTTCAAGTCTATAAAAGGAGGAGGGGGGAACCATTCAACCCATCTCAAAATTCCAGAGATCAGATCTCAGATCATATAGAGAGAAGACAGCAACAGTGTGTCTGCGCTATTTTCTTACTGCGTTCTCCTCCAGTTGCCACCGTAGCCAGTTCGACCTTCATTGTTGTAGGAGCGATCAAGAAGGGTTCTTGATATCAGTTTTTGGTGAAAAATTAATTAGGAGTTGTGCTCACCTACCCTCCAGCGAATTCTTGGTGAAGGATTTGGTCCTTTGGAAGAACACTGCTGATTCTGCTCCATCCTGCACTGTGTCATCTTCAGTGGGAGCAGTCTTTGGATCCTTCCTTGGGCGTGAACACCTCCATTGGAAGATATTATTTCTTCGTATCAGGTATATCCCTCTCCTACTATTTTGGTTCAGATCTGGTTTGGTTATTGGTTCAAGATTGATATTTGAAAAATGTAGTTTTTCTAAAACAGGGAGAGAGAGAATTTTTTGTAATTTCGCCCTACCTTCCTGCAGGGTTCTGCTATCCATATGATGGATCGCTCATCCCTTCACCTTGGCAGTGACTTTCTCCTTCATTTGAACTTAGATGCCCTTGCTCTCGAGTGAACGCAGCTCCCCAACTCTCAATTCTATAGAATTTTCCTATTTCTTCCTTTCGTCAAGACATTTCACCCTCTCTTAGGTAATCAAATATGTCATTTTCAGATTTCGGCCCTGAATGCCATGAACTCCCGAACATCATGGGAGGGAGCTCTTCTACAACCCCCTCTTCCCTATCTTCCCTGGGTTCCTTAGCCGTAGCGCCCCTTCGACGGGAGGTGGTCATTTTTAGGGAGAGGTTAATCACAAGGGGTGTCGAGGGCAGTGACCGGGGGAATGACTCTCCCCATGAAAGCGCCGCCTCGGCGTCGCCGAGGGAGCCCGAGGGATCTCCTCTCTCCGAGGATGATGTCGCGGAACTCGTCGCCAAACCAATGGCAGGGAGTGCTGCCAGAAGGGTGGCTGACGATGGTGTCCTGCGTTCGGAGTTTGACAGCTCCTTGGACGTGTGCCAGGTCAAATCCCTGGCGAGGAGGTTCCACATACCTCGGTCTTATGACCTGTGGGTCCCCGATGTTGGCGATCGGTCGTGGACCCCCGAGGAGGGGGAAATTTGTGTCTACCAACATTTTTTGGAATCTATCCTTGGGTTTCCCCTCCCTTGTTTAATCTTCGAGTTGATAGAATGGTACGACATCACTATCAGCCAGCTCGTACCCAACACCCTTGGGACCATCGTGGCGATGATGGTGTGGGCTCGATTTAGGGGCGTGGAGTTGACGTTGAGGTTGTTCTGTGCCATGTTCACGCCGAGGAAGCATGCTTCCGAGGCCAACATGTATTACTTCCACCTGAGAAGGGGGAAGCCTATGCATAACCCTTCGTCCGTTCACGGGTGGAAGGATAAGTTCTTCTACGTTTCCTGCTCCAAGTGCTGGTGTTTCAGGTCCGATTGGGGGGAGGCTTGCATCATCGTTGAGAGATGACCCCCACCGCTCTAAGACGAAGAGGCTGTAGTTGTAGCTCTCCTGCTTGTGATGGGGAAATTGCAGGCGAAGTCGTTGGTGGAGGAGGAGGTCCCCCTAGTCTCCGTTGGGATTAGCCCAGCCCCCCTCGGTAGGAGAGGTTCTGTGGTTAGTGCGTCTTCCACATTCTTTTCTTTTTCACTTTAATGCACTAACTATTTTCCTTTGCTACTTCACAGAAGTGCCAATAGATGCCAAGCAGCGTTTGTTGGAGAAGGCCCAGGCGAAGTAGGCCGGGAAGAAAGATGGAGGGAAAACGCCGAAGAGACTCGGTGATGAAGCTGCCCCTTGCCCTGGCAAAGGGGGGAGATCCGCATGTTCCCGCTAAGGGGAAGCAGCCGGTCGTGGCATCGAAGAAGCCGATGGAGGCGCCAAAGAAGCCCACCACCGGGTAGAGGTGCCGAAGAAGCCCACGGATGGGCCCGAGGCGAGTAGGAAGAGGCCTGTTGTAGACTCACCAAGGGAGGAGCTTCCGTGGAAGCTTGCTAACATTGACAGACAGGGCGAGGAGGTGGTGTGGAGGTCCATGCTCGTGGAGCGCCCATCCGTGCCTTTGTCAACTCCTCGATCAGTACAGGGGCTCCCTGAGAGAACCGAGGGGGATGGGAAGACCTTCTACCCACAATGGCAGCTCTGAGAGGGGAACTCCATTCGAGACGAGGGGGTCAGCCAAGAGCTGGTGAGCGGGTCCATCCTGTCGAGGGATCCCTACTGTCTACTGCAAAGCGACTCCAAGGCCATCTACGACGAGGGCCTGCATCATTTGGCTAAGGTAAGGTGTTCTTCGGTTTCGCGTTTTCTTCTCTCCCTACTCTTTTGTTTGCTAATCGGTTTTGTGGCAGGCCTGTCTGCACTTTGTCGGTTTGGAGGACCAAACAAGACTGGCCATGTCTCATGTTGACAGGGCAGAGAAGGAGAAGAAGGCTGCCGAGGACAAGTACCATAAATTCCGAAAGGCACTCCTGGATGAGAAATCAGTTCGGGAGTGCCTCGAGGCTCAGCTGAAGGAGGCACGACAAGGGCTCTCCAAAGAGCAGATGGAGCGGGTACAGCTGGAAAGCATCGCCACGGAAGCAGAGAGACGGGCTGTCAAGGCCGAGAAGAAGGCTGCTGAGGCAGAGGCGAAAGCTACGGAAGCCCTAGCCTTGGTAGAACAGTCAAAGAAGGTAGTGGCTGAGGCAGTGGAGGTGTAGAAGAAGTCTTCTGACTACTTGGATGCGCTGGCGGAGTATGCTTCGTCGTCCTACCTCGACGGTATTGAAGATACCAAGAAGGCACTCCTACTGCAGCTGCCAGATTTTAATGTTGAGCGACTGTAAGTGATCCCCGTTGCTCTTGCCAAGGCTCACCCAGCCGAAAACTTCGTTCCCCCTCCTGCCAACGACGAGGCGTAGGCACAGGCGTAGATTCCCCCCTTTTTTTGTTCAATTGTTGTAATACTTTGCCGTTTGTTTTTTTTTTTTCTTTTTATTTTTTGTGAGGGCAATACAATACTTTTGTAAAGGCTATACAAGACCAAAACTGAGTAATGAATGAATCCATTTTTTGTATTTACTGTGCTCTGTGTATGTTGTCTCTTCCCCTTTCTTTCTCTTCTTTTTCTCTCTTTTTTTTGTGATAGGTCCTTGCCCCTTCGAATGATCAAGACCACGATACACAAGGCACACACAATTCAGTCATAGTATTTGTTTATTTGCACGTTTGTCTAAACTTATCGGGACATTGGGAGCTGAGGTGGAGTCACACGTCCGAAGTGGGGCTCACCTGGCTTCCAAACCCCGCGCTAACTTAGGCAAGGCCGAAGGGACCTGGCACCATCGCCGAGGTCTAGGGCCGAGGTATACCGTCGAGGTACTTTGGTAGACCATGGCGGAGCAGCACCATCGGGGTACAGTTCCCCTGACTCGTTCTTACCAAGTGTTTTCTCGGGGGAGGCCGAGGCATCCCACCAGCGAAGCCAAAGGCTCTATCTCATTATTTTCTTTACACTAAGTGTGGATAGCGAGGAGGTCACCATGCTCCAAGGTGACAAGGCGTAACAGGCTTTTCGCCCTGGCGTGTATTTCCCGGGTGAGGTGTTGTTTTCTGCAATGGCTTGTGCCAAGGGTTTGTCCTTCGGGAGAGGACTTCCCACGCCGGCAGGTCCCGAGGCTGCGGGTCTTTTTGGACTTAGGATTCATTCGTTCGAACATCCGAGGTGAAGAGGAACTTTGCTTCATTCATTCATTAGTTCATCAAAAAATTACATTCATCTGTAGTACATTCAGAGGTTCTCCGAGTTCCACGTCCGAGGGACGGGTGTTCTATCTAAATTTTCCAGCCAAAATGTGCTGAGGCCGAGAGCTTGCTTAATCCTGTAGGGGCCCAGCTTTCCCACTCTAGGTTTGAGGACCATGACCTTCTTGAGGACAGGGTTTCCCTCTCTGTAGTGCTTTTTTTTCACCTTGGAGTTGTAGTAGCGGGCTATTCACTGCTGATAGGCGGTCATCCTAATCTGTGCTTGTTCTCGGGTTTCTTCTAGCAGGTCTAATTTTGTTCTGAGTGCCTCATCATTCTCGTTCTCAGTAAACCCTTTGATCCGAAGCATTGGTTGGCCGATTTTTGATGGAATCTATGCTTTTGTACCCTAGGAGGGAGCCCCGCTGCCCGAAGGGTGGTTGACGCTGGTGTCCCGCATTCGGTACACCAGAGGATGCTATGTAGTTCGTCGGCCCACAGGCCTTTAGTTCTATCCAACCTGGTCTTTAGTCCGTCCAGGATGGTTCTGTTCGTAACCTCAGCCAGTCCGTTCATCTGGGGGTAGCCCTCCGAGGTGTATTTGTTAGATAGTTTTGTATGCCCTAAGCTTCAATCAGAATGATGTACTTTATGAGTTTATTGTAAATGAATAAAAGTGCATATTTGATTCATGTTCCCTTGGTATGTTTTTGTGTAATACCCTTAAACTGGACACTTAATGAGACTCGTGTTACTTTAGAATGTTCACAACCAGTGGGTCGGTCTGGGGAGACCTATCCTGAT